>APFE031498110.1:25789-106396 GCA_000404065.3 Pinus taeda
TTTAGATATAAATAATATTATTAAAAATTACTCATAAATTCATCTTATTTCGTAATATATAAAATATCAATAAGAAGAAACCAAATTTTTAAATGTACAAAATTTCCATAATGCTAAAATAAATCCCGAATAGAAATAAATATTCAATTATTATTAATTAATATTCATCTTGATAACTTTTTATCTCATGTTTTTTAAAATTGTTTTCTAACACCTTGTCTAATTTATGTTTAATTATATTGCTAAATTTATCAAAATCACTATAACCTCAAATTTTTAAAATCCTTATTGTTTTTCCCTATTGCAACGTAATTTCCTAGCCTTTAACATCCTTCTACTTACCTCTCCTCAATTCATTTTCGGAGAGTGACTTCTTCGTACTAAATAATTCTAAATAATAATAACTCCATGAATTATTAGTCATTTTATTATGTTGGAAGGCGTTCCTTGGGAAGAACTCAGCTTAGCTGTCACTCAACACTGCTCAACACTGTTTGATTCATTTGTAGAAGATATAAAATTTTTGGTTCGTTCGATCCTAGCTTGAACTGACTTCGGTAACTGAGTGCAACCAACTTCATTAACCGACCAGACTGTTGGATCCCACCCCATGAACTGAACTCTGTGATTTCACTCTCCTATTTTCTCATGAGGGGATGAAGGGAGAATATGATAAATTTGATTGCCCCTCTTCATGTCATAAGCCTGGGGGAGATGCCACTGTGAGTTATGGAAAAGCAACTTCTTATTCCCTAGAATCGACTCTCGGGGGAGACTACAGGAGTGTTGATTCCGTGAGAAAAAGGGCTTTGGACGTGACAACTGGGAGATGTCTCGATGGGTTTCCATTGGATGGATATGATTATGGATACATCCTTGGCTAGTGTTGTGAACGACCTGTTGGGTATGTGCAGATGTGGGTGTTGCATGGGCTCTTCTGCTTGTTGACTTTGACAACATGGTTCACATGACCATTGCCGAGGGTTTCTTGGTTTCCAACACAACAACAATTGTAATGCCACTCATATATCTATAGGTTCTACAAGAATTCTTCTTGGCATGACCAGGGTTCGTTTCGTTCGATTCCATAACGCCAAGAGAACTGTACAACTCAAGTTTTACTTGAAACATCCTAATAACTACGAAAGCTTGTCCTCTTCAAAAGTATGGTGATTAAATTTATTTTTTCTTCTTTTCAATCACGTGCGTACACACTCTAGTAGTTTTATTGATCCAAAATCCCCTAATGCTATTATCAGTCTATCCATCATTGAAGAGAATCAAATTGTTTCGTATGAGCAAGTATCCATTTTGTGAGTAATATAAATTGTCTCTTTCTCGCTGACGTATTGTTCTTATTCATACAATATCAACAACAACAGATGCTGACAAGTGCGCGCAATTGCAGAGAGGAATATGTACATAAGGTTTTGTTGCTCCCCTGGAGATGCCATGGGGATGAATATGGTGTCTAATGGCATCCATAATGTTTTAGATTTCCTTCAGAAGTAGTTTCTTGATATGGAAGTTATTTGTGTTATGGGTTTCGGGTCATCCCTCTTTCACTATTCATGTGGACTCTTCATTCACTACAGTTTCTGTTATTTCCTTTTTGTCATTGTTTTGTTTAAATTCTTTTTGTTTAATGCAATTTATTTTTTTCGATCATCAGGTAATTATGTGCATACAAGAAACCCAAAGTTGTCAACTAGATTGAAGGGTGTGGGAAATTAAAGTGTGTGAGAGAATCATCACGGAGGCAGTTGTAGCAAGGTATTGCATACCACCATTCTAGTTTTGTTAGAATTCAACATGCTTAAGAACTTAACTATATATACACTAGATGGTTCCATGGGAGGTTTCAATGCCCATGTATCTAATATTGTCTCTGTTGTATTTATTGCAATGAGCCAAGATCCTGCCTAGAACATTGAGGGCTCTCATTGCATTACAATTTTGGAGGCATCGACATCCAACGGTGGCAAACATATGCACGTTTCAGTCACACTTGTAATGAGGTAAGAAAAGTTACACTCATAAATGCGTTTTTAATACCTTCTTTAGGTTAGGATGTCTATTTCAATTTGGGTTGTGATTTGAGTAGTGGAGCTAGAATGTGAATTAATTTGTAATTTCTTTGTTTGGTTCTAGGTGGCAATAGTACAAGGTGGAACACAATTGGCTTCACAAGGTGTTTTCCTGAATATGCTTGGAGTGAAAGGAACTAACGTCATCTCCTGGGGAAAATGCTTAGAGGTTGACACAAGTTCTTTGAACACCATCATTTTCGGATTTAATCGAATTTATTGGCCAGAGATTCGGACTCTTGAATTCCATCTCTAACGGTCACAATAGGACTCATTACTTAGGATTATTGCTCCACAATTTGGTTGAATGGATGTCAATGATGAAGTTCATTTACATAATATTTTATTGCTAATTATGTAGTTAAAGATTTATGGACACATTTCTAATTCCTTTCTCCTACTAGTCGGTAGGAGAAGTAACTAATTCTAATTAGGGTGACATAAGTAGGCATTCTATCAATGAATCCCAAACGCTCAAGGCAATTTTTATTAACACAAAATTTACGATGAGAGGTATTTGAACACACTATGGTCATGGAGTTTTACGCTTGGTTTACATTTATCTATACTTTATGCTTAATCCTTAAAGATTATGCACATTCAGAATGAAATAAATACCACCAAAAATTATATCGATTCTTTCTTATAAGAATTGTCTTCAATTGCCGAATATGTCCAAAAAGTGTAGTAGGAAATCTTAAAATTGGTTAATAACTCATTAAATTACATAATTAATTAATTTTTTTAAATAATGAAATTATAGAAGTACAAACTTAAGATTCACACATTATTGAATTGATCCTTTAAATGAATGGTGATCTTAAAGTCGTTCTCTAATAAGTCTAATTGTGATACAAAAATATATCATGCATCAATAGAAAGCATTTCAAAACTATATAATTATGGGGTGAGCCATATTGTTGTATTTTCTTACTTTTTTTTCTTTTCTTTTTTTTTCTACTAGTTTTTTTGCTGGATGAATTATATTTATTATTGTACGTCTTTGTTTTGACTATATTTATTATTGTACGTCTTTGTTTTGACTAGATTGTTTGATTCCATTACATTTAATATTAATATTTTGGTTTTCACTCTGGGCTATAGTTATATCACATAACATATCACATATTTTTTCATGTATTCCCTTCTTCCATATGCTATCCACTTAAGCTGTCTCTTTTGCAACATCTGGTGCAATTGCTAGTATAATATTTTAGGAGAGTTATTTTATTGACATTAAGATCGTTTATAGGAGTGTTTTCTAACATATTTTAATTTTTGTCTAATTATATTCTAGATATATAAACTCATTAACTAAAAAAAATTATTTTTAATCGCATTTTTATATAATTTTACCATTTTTTAATTGCACATTTTATTGAAAAATATTAAAAGGAATCTTTTAAATAAAAAAAATTAAGCTATAAAATAATGAATGAAAAAATATTTATTAGATTTGTTATTCATAACAACCTTTCATATATTTAAAATGAATAGGTTGAGCTTATAGCGAGGAGACAATTATTATATTTGGAAAAATAGTAATACTTACATGAGCTCACAATAAATATTAGCTATATCCATTGGAAAAGACACATTCGAGCATCCTAATGTATTGGAAAAATAATTTTAACATAAGCCTCCAAACCCACTACCACTCCCTCTGTCCCCCATGCCAACCCCACTAAGAAAATATAGGGAGTAAACAAAACAACACATAAATGAGTCTTGCAAATTAGGGTTGCTAAGGTACCAATAAACAAACTTTCAACTTGTAGGAGAACAACCTGTATGAAAAGAATGCTCTCCAAAAGGGATAGAAACAATAAAAATAAAAAAGAGAAGGGAGGAGTACTATAGATGACCCCCTAAGAAAAAGCATTTTTCACCCCTCACATCAATCATAATTGAAGAAAATTTGGTGATGTCAATGTTTTAGGGAAAATGTTGATACCTTTCTCTTAAGTAGGAAAATACTCCTAGTTTAGGATAACATCCTAAGTGAGTTTCCAAATTAAGTGCACGTGGATCTTAATTTGTTGGTCTTTCGATCCTCCACTTTTTTATGAGAAATATGTATGGAACTATGACTATCACACAAAAGAGTGGTAGCATGATCATCATGAATACCAAACTCTAGCATTAGGTATTGAATACAAATAACTTCTTGACTAAAAAAAGCTATAACATGGAACTTAGCTTTTGTAGAGGATAGTGAAATTACTGATTACTTCTTGCAAGTCTAGGGAATATAAGTAGATCCAAGGAAAAATACAGTCATTGTGGAGTTTCAAACATTAATTGAACCAATATAGTTAGAATTAGTGAATTCCACAAACGAAGGATTACCAAAGCTATATTAAATGTTAAAATTGATAGTACCTTGAATGTATCTCATAATGTGATTTAAAGCGTTTTTAGTGACTCTCACATGGCTCTTAAGAGAATCTAGAAACAAGGTCTAGTCCAAATGAGATGTCATGATGTGTGTGAGTCAAATACAATAGATTCCCATATAGCTGTTGATATAATAAATGACAAAGACGTGGTGTTTAGAAATTGGAAAAAATGGTAATACTTGACTGAAATGGAGTATTTGTAGTAAAACAACCATGCCAAAGCATTGAGGTAAATCGAGTGCATACTTTTGATAGATCCTTTCTAAATATTAGAGAGCATTTGAAATAATAGTATAATGTATAATCCTATATATGTCGTACAAAAGAGTCCCATTAATGCTTCCTTAACACATTGAGTCATAGATGAAGAACTCCCTGTGAGAACCCAATTATCCACATACATAACTAGAAATAAGTGATTAGTTCCTTGCTTGTGATTGTAAAATGTATGATGAGAATAACAATGGTTGAACCTTCAATCAATAATAAAATTATCCATATTGTAATACCAACCTTGAGGAACTTGTTTGAGGCCACTGAATGAACATTGAAGCCTTCAAACAAGAAAACAATATTGTACAAAATAAGGAGGATGATCCATGTAGATTCCTCATGTAGTTCATTAGGTAGAAAGGCACTCTTCACATCCATCTAGTAAAATTACCATCCTTGGGAGGCAACAAGAGAAAACATAAGGCATACAGAGTTCATGTTTTCAACAAGGGAAAATATATTACAAGAATCAATGTATTCAAATTGTGAAATTCCCTTGAGCATAAGATCTGCCTTATGCCTATCAGTAGAGTCATTTTTGTGCAAATTTTGATTCTACAAACACATATGCAGTGAAACAACTTTCATCCCTCATGAAGAGGAACAAAATCACATGTGTGATTATTCATTAAGGATGAATACACATCTTTCATGGTATTACCCCATTAATGTAACCCATCTACATCAAAAAACTATCGTGGATCATCATAAATTGCATGACTCAAAATGGAGGCACTAGTAATTAGTGACATGAGTATGGTGAAGGAAAATGTAGAATATATGAAATTGATTTGCACATAACCATATGAGTTAGGCCTTTCTAGATTATGAAATTTAGTTATAAAATGTTGTTCCTGATCAAGTGGAGGCACTAGTAATTAGTGACATGATTATGGTGAAGGAAAATGTAGAATATATGACATTCATTTGTACATAACCATATGTGTTAGGCCTTTCTAGATTATGAAATTTACTTATAAAATGTTATACCTAATCAAGTTGTCCTTCTTTAGGTCATTCATGTTCTATTCATGTTTATGGATGGCTTTATTCTTCCTCTTCATCTTCTTTTTCTAAAAAATAAAATCTATCAACATGAGCTAAACCATCATTAGCATGCCAATCTAGGGAAGGAGAAGGACACAATTTTATGTTGGAGCTTTCATCAGAATGGATAGTCCTTCAAAATTGTATACCTTTTCACTTTTGAACTAGAATTAAAGCTCATGCTAAATGCCAAATAATCTAAAGGTATAGAAATTAGGCTTAACATGGCTTTAATATTCCTCTCCATTCATATGAAACACTATTTCATCAGGCAACTGATTCTAAATGTAATTTGCACAATTCATTTATTCAAAATAGAAAGAAGATGCCCAATTCTTAGATTGTATCATGAAATTTTCCTTCTCTTTCAATGTCTAGTTCTTTCTTTCCGTGACACTAATTTTTGGAGGATAGAAAGGATTACTTCCTTGGGGTATTGGGAATGTTTCCTAATGATAATTTTATAGCTATGAAGCATGCATTGAGTTACTATGAATGAAGGATTTAGAGTGTCAACACTAACAATGCATTTGCAAAAAGGCATTGTTTGTTTACATTGAAAAGAATATATGATTATCATTTTATTTGTCCACATACAAATTAATATAGGTGAATAGCCTCTTCTAAAAGGTCATTTAATATTTTGTGTAAAATTTAATTTAGTGATTTTCTTTTAAGTGATTAGTTTGGAAAGGGATGTTCTTTTTCCCTTTCTATTATATAGTATACACTATATAAATTAAATCAAATTATTCTCATTAAAGTGTGAATAATAGCGATAATATATTCATCACATTGCTTGAAGTTATCTCTTGACCTTGATAATAGAATAAGGATCCCTACTTGATAGTTTTGTTGACTAAGCCACTCACATTAGCTCACTCCGAGTATGCTCCCCATGCCTAAAATTTCTACAATTTGTCATTATTTTTGCATTCACACTTATGTATCCCACACAATGAAAGCCACCTTCATATAGCTTTCCTATGCATCTCAATGATATCTTCATCCACGCTTCGATAAAGTTATATTAGAGTTATCCTAATAAACTTAAAATAGTAAATATTCATATATTAATTCAACTCATATATGAAGTATGTGTTTCCATGTATAGTCCCAGGAAATTAATATATATCATTTTAATCTCAAGGATTTAACATTGTGAAATGTGTAGCGGGGCAATGAATTTTTTCATTATACAAAATGCAGAGGTGGGAATGAATGTTTTATTCTGCATAGTGAAAAGTGTAGAGGAAGAACAATGAAACTAACTCAATTAAAAATAAAATATTAAAACATATAATTCGACAATCTCGTGACAAATCAAAGAAAACAAACATTGTTTTGAAAATTTCTTTGCGGATGGTTCGATGGCTTGTTCTTAAAACTATGTTTGTTGGCATTGAGTGCGAAGGTACAATTGTGTGTAGGTATGGAAGGAGAAATGTGAAATATTGTTTTTCACGTATGAATTAATTATTTTAAAAAATAATGTTGTTTGACTCAATTTGATAGTTACTTGAACTTATATTGCCTTATGTTGAAGGTCAAAATTTTTTGAATTTTTTTATAGTGTTGATGCAGCGGACCATGTAGAATAGAGGGAGTTTGGTGCAGGAGAAAAGTATCTATCATATAGTAATAAGGACTGGTGTAGAAGAGAGAGATACGACATTGGGAGGTGTTGCGCGAAGGAGACAATAACATTGAGCAGGCGAGGAAGTGTGTGAATAAATGTAGTAGTTTGGATTTTTGGGATAATGGATGAAGGAGAGGAAGTTTGTTGTGGCATGGGAATTTAGAGGTATTTGTAGAAGGGAGGAAGTCAGTGGATTAATGTTGAGTCGACGATAGATATTTTTAGCAAGATATACCAGATGGTTAAATGGTGTGGGATAGTTGGAGAGAAGTTGTCAGAGTATATTCCAAATGGTTAGCCAGCATGGAGGATAGCTAGAATAGAGGGGAAGTAGGATGAAAATGATAAAGAAGCTATGATAGACCAATAAAAGGACACATCTAAGGAAATTCAAGGTTTGACCAAAGGAGAAGGTATAACTACTGAGTCTATGTATTATGCTACAATAGTCAGAGTTTTAAATGTTAATTACATTTGTTTTGTTGCTACTATGTAGCCTATGTGTAGAGAAAACGATATGTAGTGGACTCTACTATGTTATTGAATTATGGTTGTTGTAAGTACTAAAGGCTAGTGAGCTGAGTTTTGAATGATTTTTAATGTAGCGCATCGGACCCTTTTTCTTTATTCGGAGGTAATGAAAAGAGAAGTGGATTGCCTCCTCTATATTGATATATAGATGTGTTATTTTACTCTTATTATTGTTTGTTTGTTATTTATTTAGCGATATAATATGGTACCAATGTTTCTTACTATCTTCAATGGTAAAGGGAGTTGATAACATTGTGGTAGTTTTATCATGCAAATCATATATTTATTGAATGGTGAGTTTCTAAACTAGTTTTGAAAGGGTTAATGAGAGAGAAAAGGTATTTCTATCATAGTGTCATTATGGAAAATGAACCACTAACTAAATTACATATGAAATTGTAAAACCTCACACAACCTATAATCTTAAAATGACTGTGAAGTGTTTGTCTATCAAGTGTCTAGAACCTCATGCATTGAGTCAAAATCCTAATGTCATAGAACCCTAGTAATCATGCTTTCCTATGGAAACCTCATCCCAATAGTCCCCCATAGCACCTCTGGTGAGACTTCATCCACTTTGTGGGCGATTCCGAAAAGGACGGTGTTGAGAGGGTTTGTTTTCTAATTGCATAACAAATCCTAGGTCTATTAGAAACTCGTGTGTCAACAAAGTGCTCTATTTCAAACATTGTGATTGTTGTATGATGGAATTATTATGTGACAGAGATTTGGGAACCATGTAATCCCAATAAGGAATAGATCATCCACAAATATGTTGGGTTATGACTTTGAAATCATCTACAAAAAAGGGAAGCAAAATGTTGTTGCAGATGCACTCTTAAGAAAGGATGAGGATCTGGAAGCATTGTTTTGTTTTATTTCTATTAACCAACCAGATTGGATAAATGAAGCAAGGGATGAATGGAAGAAGGACAAATAAGTGTGGCCACTCATTCAAAAGTTGCAGAAGATCCCAGTTCAAACAATATTGCTGGAACATGACGAGGAAAGAAAAATCATATTGGAGCCTCAAGCCGTCAAAAAACAAGAACCTGACAGTTATGAAATCGATCAATTTCAGAGTATCTCATCAAGTGGAAGAACTTACCCGCTAAACATTCCACATGGGAAGACAAGAATTTTATACAGAAGCATCAATAACTACTCAATCATTTAGGACAACACTTTTTGAAGGATCGGGGCATGTTAGGTCCCTATACTACTAGTGTAAGCCCCTATTGTTATTAGTACAACCCCCTTATTGTATTGTTGTGCCCATGTAGTCCCCATATTGTTATTATTGTGCCCCATAGAAGCCCATTATTGTTATTATTGTGCCTTTACGTTATTATTGTTATGTCAACTCTGATTATATTATGACCCCTTATACTCCTATATATATAAAGGAGGTCTTGTCATTTGTATCATCCAAGAATCGTTCATTTGTGTAATGTAAAGGAGGTTGCCCCTTGAAGAAGCTTATTTATAAGGTGTTTATCTATCTTTTCTATCTTTTTGTGAGTTGGTTTCATAACAAAAACTTTTAGTAAAAGAAAGCGGGGGTAAAAGACAAGCACAAAGATATGGTTGCAAAAGTATGTGTCTACTGAACATCATGAAGTTCTCTTTGGGGAATTACCAAATATTTTAACTAAGTTTGTTTAACAACTAAAGAATATTAACCCAACCTATCACCATGAGGGACCAAGACAATGGAATTTGGAGGAGGAGTGTCCGGTTCATGCTATAAGTAATAAAATTTCATATTTTGTAGATTTATGGTTTGAAAGTGTGTTGGAAGGTTATATTGTTGAATTCACAATAGAAGTGATAGTATCCTATAGAGTAGAACAAAGGAAATAGTTAAAAGGAGCATGAAGTATATTCGTCTGGTCACTTCCTTTATCCATTAAGATTAAACATTGTGACCAGGGAATTCTTCCCTTGGATTCAAACAACATGAGTTGCTAAACATGTAACATATCCCTCATCAAAGAGTAAATTACCAATGTTGAGCTAATTTATTCACACAAATTAACACAAATATTCCTTATCAATCCAAGTTGGTAATACTTAAAGGCAAGTCCACTATATATGAATATCAGATGTAATCAAAATTGAAAGATAAGTTTTTAAAAAACTAAAGAAGTGCATATTACAAATATAACCTATATTAACAATTCCAATTCACTTTGTAAAGAGGGAAAACTGAAATGGATTTTAACTTAAGAGGTCCAATTCTTCCTCAATTATTACTTGATGAACAGAAATCATAAACTAATAGCTTAAGACGGACAAATCAATAATAAAGGGAGGATCCTAACTTAAGAGACCTTTGGTATGTTCCATCATAATTCATTCACCATAATGCTATCAATTAAAAACCAAAAATACATAAGAAAATTGCTTGCATGTAATCAAGGAAAACTAGTTACAATTCACCAAATTAACAAAAGGAGTGCTCAACTTGAACACTTTGTTTTTCCAACTTACTAAAGTGATGAATAAACTAAAATTTAATGAAATAAATTATCACACATTAACCACAAACCAATCTGAAACAAAGCATGTAAACAAGTTCTACAATAATCAGATTATGGAAAATTAAATTAGTTTAAACAAAGAAGTGTACTTAGCTTGAAATGGGGGCCCTCCAACTTTGCTTTGCAAACTTGGAGATTGATATCAGAAGCTTAAACGCAGTCACATATCCACATTATTGAACAGAGAAATAGTAGTAGAAAAGGTTCTTCAAATTAGCTCTCAAATCCAAAATGCCTCACCATGAAATTATACAAAAGTCAATACATATGCCATCAAAGCCTTGGCTATAAATAGAAGTCTTGTGAAAAAAACTGATCTATAATCCTTCTAACAGAAATATCTACTCATATCCACTTATCTAAGTCAAATTCATCAATCCTATCCCAAGAAATATGGTCAATCCCATCAAATCTCAAAACCGCTCTATTTCTATGGATTTTCTAAGTGACTAGTCATGGTTGAGCAGCACTAAATGGGCCTAATAAAGCTTGTTCTGATCGAACCAAGTAGAGATGGCTTAGTCCTAGTTCTCAATATGTCCAGCCATGCATCAAACTCGTGCCCAAGTGTCCTAAAAATATGTCATCCATATAGCTATTACAGGAATTTCTAAATCTATCAATATTTTCACTTGAAACCAAATTTTCAGAAAAACTTTAGAATTTGAAAAATTAAAATTAAATACCTGAGTAGACATGAAATACATCAAAATGGGATGGATAAAGTGGAAAATGTGTGGAAAATAGATGGATTAAGTAAGTTTCCTTTAGCAAAAATAAGAGCAAAAGCGAGGGCCAACATCTCCCCCTTGCTGATCATTAAGCATGTCCTCCTGCTTGCTTGTTCCTTTTTTATCTTCTATTCATTGTTGTAGATGCAGTTCCTGTATATGCTTCCTGTTGTGTTGCCCTTATCAAACAGTTCGTACGTGAACCATGTCCTTCTTTGTACAAAGTTGCCTTAACTTTCTGCTTCTCATACTTAGCCTTCCACATGTTCCTTTCTTTTAGCCATTTGAATGCCTGTTTGGAGAATAGATCATTCTTCCTTTTCAATCTTCCTATTTCTTCATTTAATATTTTATTTTATTTGAACAATATAGCATCATTCTTTTTTGCTTTCTTGGTTTTCTTCTTTCAAATATTTTTCCAAGATTTTACTGATTTCTAGTTGGTCTGTTAACTCCCTGATTTTGCCCAAGTTTATTTCTTTTTCAAGCTCTCATGTAGTTTTGATTAATGATGTTGCTGCTGCATCATCATAATAAGAATATCTCTCTAATGCCTCCTATTCAATATCATCCTCTACCTGTTTTCCCGTTGAACATGTGTCTACTAACTGAACTTCTTTTTCTTTACTATTTATTTCAGTTGGACTTTTATTCCTAAATCTCCTAGGAATGGACATGATGGACACTTTATTTTCTTGCATGGTTGTATTATTTTTCTTTTTGGCTCTAGTCCTAAGATAGAAGGGTGAGGTTATCATTCCCCTAGTTTCCTTCTCTACTTTGTTTTGTCCCTCATTGATCTCTTCATTGAATTGGTTTTTACTCATGAACTCCCTCCAAATCATCCCTTCCGATCTTAATTGATATTCAACCAGGATTTTTATCAACCCCTGGTGATAAATTTATGCTTCTCTGGGCCTGTGTTCATGTTTTAGTGTCTCTATCATCTTCAGGAGCCTTCTAAAGAGAAATATGGCAGATTAATGTTATCTCCCCCTTAATGTGTTGTAGGAGTCGGATGTGATATAGATGGGCAACACTATATCCCCTATCACATGTAAGAAATTTTTTTATAACTAGAACCAACTCACCCCATGGTTCATTGAACCATTCCCTTGGTATACATTTGGTTCTGTCAAAGGTTCATTTTCTATTCTTTTCAAGGAAGAAATTCCATGCTTTCTCCTTGAAATGCAAGCCTTTATGATACTTCTCTCCTATCATAGGGAGGTCTAGAGCTTGTGAAAGGAATTATTGAGTCACAAGAATTATAACATTTCCTACTCTTATTTGTTCTTGGTTGTAATTGTTTATGAACTCCCTTGTTACCTCCTCACTGTGGCCACTAAACCTCTGCAAGAATCCTTTCAGTCCCGCTTGGTATAACTTCTCTATGGTCTCTTTTTTCTACTTTTCTATTTGAAACTTCGGCTCTATCCTTGTTGTCATTGTGTTTGAAAACCATTGAATGTATGCCTCTGCTGTCATTAACTTCATCTTTTACAATGACAATTTACAAATACTATTTTGTAAAATGAAATTTTGAAGTCAGAGAAGCTTACTTGCCTTATGTAACAAACATAATTCAATCTACTAGGGCATCTATTTTTTTTCTTTTTGCAGTGACATAGGTTCTCTTTTAATCCCTTATTGTATCCAAGCATTCAAACATTTTGCCTTATATATCTCTAAAAAAAACTATACTTTGTTTTGGAAAAGAAATACATAAGAAAACAAAATAATCATGTCATAATTTTGTATTTCTTAATGTATTCTTAAGGCAAATTTTTATATAATTCATCATGCAAACCTAATCTTTAGCATTGTATGAAAGGAAAACAAAAATAGTTTTCAACTCTGACTTGGTTGTAAAAGCTCTAAAAAAATTCCTTTGTAATATACAACTCGTGTTCTACAAAGAAACACGTGATTCAACCCCTTGTAATAGCACTAAAAAAAATATTCCTCTATTTTTGCAATATACAACCCTTGTTTTACAACAACACGCAATACAACCCCTTATTACAGAACTTAAAAACTCCTCTGTTCCTGCAATATACCACCCCTGCTATACAAAAATATGCATTGCAGTCCCGGCTCTAAAAAAGCATGCAATACAACCCAAATACTGTGTTTTATCCACACATTTTGCATGCATCAAATAGTGATGTGGTTGAACTGCCTTATTATCCACACAAGTGTAATCAACTGCTTGTTTTACACAAATTATCTTTTTCATTCAAAACCTTAGTTCATGCGATTACACTTATGAACAAATCTTTTTTTTTTAATGCATGGTCATTTATTCTTCGTTCCATTAACTCACTATTGGTTTATCTAAAACTTACATTTATAATTTTCTGGAATCATAGTGAGTTTTCAGCATTTACCTAGCTAGTTGCTAGACTCATGGACTGTTTAATGACACTCTTCATTACCCATATCTCCTGAAGCTTCGCTTCAACACCTTAGCGTGCTGATAGGTAGTTCTGGAAAAAATTCAGTGATTGTAATCCCGACTTCATCTTTCTAATCTTATGGAGGCAAATCAAATCTCGTTCTTACCTAAAATTTCTTGAGATTCTGGGCAACTGACTTGCGCTATCTCCATGAGTTTTCCTACTTATCTCTCCACATACTCACTTATGTTTTTCCCTCTCTTCTTCTATCACAAGGTGCAACACTTCCGCCACTATTCTCCTGAGCTCTTTAAGGGCGATGATGGCATACAGATGCGTTTAAGCTATCGACAGAATGGTTTTGAGATGCACAGTGGTTTTAGTTTTAAGTTTTCTTGATCGTTTCAACATTTTCTATCGTGCGCTAGTTGAGTCAGTTGTAAACACGCTTTATTGGTTAATGCTTGCGTGTTGGTCCTTTTGACCATTTGCACCTACCGTTTCATTTTTATGCTTTGATGGTTTGCATGATTTGAATTCAAGCTTGCCTGTATGTAGGTCGTGGCTGTCCTTCGATACAGTTTACGTTCTTGGAAGCGTATCCTTCGTTGAATTATTTCAACGTAGCATCTTTGCAATTGAATGATATTGTTTTACAACCCCACCACCACATCACTACTCCATTTTTGTTCATGCCACATCCACGTTCACGTATGCTGTCAACGACACATTATGAAATCATTGTATTGAAAGCTTCCCTAACATCATATTACTCCGCAATTATATCATATTACTCTGCCATACTATGCAATTATATGACCGCAAGCCTGCCTACCATCATATCCTTGTTTGCCACTTTCATTATGAAAAAATATTATGTTTAGCATAGGGTATTCGATACATTTCTTTGTTGTATGTGCATATAATTTTTTATTACCTCTCTTACTTCCTTTGTGCATATATTTCCTTTTTCAATATCTCTCATAATTTTAAAATGACCACCTATGTCATGTTTAAAACTCTTTCCATGTCTAATGTTTCACTCTTTTGATCCCTTTTTCTTTTAAGGAAAAATACCTAGTGATAGAGGCTTAAGGTCATGAATATAGGATGTACAAGGTTATATTTAAGGGTTATAGGATATGATACTTAGGATAATGGGTGGAGATAATGGAAAATATATACTTCAGGTACTAATCTCAATTTAACAAAGACTAAAATTTTCTATTTTTTTTTTTGAATTCACAAGAGAAAAATGACTATACTCGTACTTCCCTGATAATATTGGACGATGTCTACTATTCTTTACAAGTTGGATGAAGTATTTTGATCAAATGTCTTAGATAAATTGAAAGATAGAATTTATTTCTACTTCCTATTCTTCATGCTTCATTGGTTCTGGTTCTTGAATTGCTAGTTGTTGTTCAGGTTCCTTTGTAATGATTTCATGACTTAGGTCCCAACTATCATGCACATGTTTATGCAATATGTACATGTTGTTGCTAATATTTCAGGTCCCTCTACTATAGTTGTTAGGTCCCAACTGTGAACAATACGAGTTTCGTCATCAATTCATCTGCACAGCTAAATTCGTCGTGTAACCTTCCCCCTTGCTTGATATTTGACTTGTCCTCAAGTCATGCTTACTTGGAGGATATCCTACAAAGAAAAGTTGTGATAAAAATAGAGCAAGAAAGTGAATTCATACAGTCCAAAACATGTTGGTTTTCCTCTATGAATTTGTGTTTGCTTGGCGCCAGTTTCCTGGTTTTCACTAGCAAACAGTTTTATTTTTTATATATTTTTTTATTTATTGATTTTATTGATTTTATTGATTTTTTTATTTTTAGTAGTAGTCTACTCTTTATTCTTCTATAGCACTAGAAGATGGCTGAGTCTGGTGTGCCATTATTTCCAGTTCTGTTCCTTGTATCATTTGTTTCATGAATTCTTCTTTGTCAATAGGCCTGTTGTAAACTTTGAGCCTATGTCCATTTACCAAAAATGATGTAGATTCCTGGTCAATTGTATTGATTTGAACAGCTCCATTATCACAGATTTTTTCTATCTCATATGGACCTAACCAATGTGTTGTGAATTTGGCCTTGGAATCTTTGAATTTGGAGTCGAACAGTAGTGCCAAGTCTCCTTTGTTGAATGTCTTGTTCTTGATGAATCTATCATGCCACTTCATTCATTGCTGTTGTATCAATGTTGTATGTTCTATTGCCTGCTGGCGATGTTCATCTAATTGATTTAATTCCATTATCCACTACTGCTATGCTTCAAACAGTTCTAGTCCTAGTTCGGCTGCCAATTTGTATGTGTCTATCTGAAATTCTATGGGCAGTAAGACCTCTTTTGCATACACTAACTGGTATGGAGTAAATCCAGTTGTGTTTTTCCATGTGATTCTGTATGCCCAGAATGCATCCCTTAGTTTTTCTGACCAGTCCTTTCTGTTCATCTGTATTGTTTTGATCATTATGTTCTCTAGGACTTTGTTTGTTGCTTCCACTTGTCCATTTGCCTAAGGATGATATGGTGTGGACTTCCTATGCTTTATCTTATATTTTTCTGTAAGATCCCATACAAGCTTTGAAGTAAATTGTGCCCCCTGATCAATTACAATCTATCTTGGCACTCCACATCTTACAAATAGTTCTTCAAAGAGGAAGGTGACCACTGTATTTTCTGTTGCTTTGGTGATTGCCTTCGCCTCCACCCATTTGGTGACATAATCTGTACATACCAAGATGTACCTCTTTCCATTTGATGGTGGATTTATTGGTCCCATGAAATCTAGAGCCCATTGCTCAAATGGTTCTATTAGAACTTGTAGTTTGAGTGGCATCTCATCTGATACTATTAGTCTCCCTATTCTTTGGTAGCTGTCACACCGCTTGACATATGCCTTGGAGTCTTTGAAGATTGCTAGCGAGTAGTAGCCTAATTGCAGCACCTTGTAGGTTGTTCGTTTGTTTGCAAAATGACCACCACATGGTTCATTATGACATGCTTTCGAGATTTCTAATATCTCATCCCCTCTCATAAATTTTCTCATTATTAAATCTGAACTAGCATAAAACAAATCGCCATTTACCCAACTATATCTAGAACTTTCTTTAATAATTTTTCATTTTTGTTTTTTTGAGAGTTGTGTTGGAAATTTTCGAGAAGATAGATAGTTTGCTATGTTTGCAAACCATGGTATTTTTACTGCTATTGCAAACAAATTTTCATCCAGAAAGTTGTCTGCAACTGGATTTGGACCATTGGGTGAATGTATTTGTGAAAGAAATTCAGCCACATGATTTTCTCTACCTGGTCGATCTTGAATTGTGATGTTAAATTCTTGCATTAATAGTAACCATCTTGTTATTCTTCCATTGGTGATAGATTTATTCATCAAATATTTTATTGCTGAATGATTTGTATGAATAAATACTTGGTATCCCGTTATGTAATTCTTAAATTTATTTACTGCATGTACTACAACTAACATTTATTTTTCTATGACTGTATAGTTCAATTCTGCAGGTGTTAAGTTCTTTCTTATGAAGTATATTGCACAATTGAATAGATTCTCTTTCTGCCCAAGTGATGCACCTATCGCAGTATCAAATGCGTCAATTGAAATATCAAATGGCAGAGACCAGTTTGGTCCATGAAGAATGGGTGCAATTGATAGTTTTTCTTTCAATATCTGGAATGCATTTTGATAATGATTTGTCCATTGAAATTCAACATCTCTTTCTAATAATTTGAATAGAGGTTGGGCTATTTTACTAAAGTTTTCTATGAATCGTCTATAGTAGCCTGCATAACCCAGGAAACTCCTTACCTCTTTTTGTGTTGTATGTGGCATTAAATTGACAAGGACTTGTATTTTTGCTAGATCCACCTTAATTCTTGAAGCATAAATATGGTGTCCCAAAACTATGCCTTTTGTTAACATCATATACCATTTTTCGTTACTTAATGAAAATTTGTTTCTATACATTGTTTCAAAACTTTCTCAAGATTGTTGAGGCAATCATCATATGTGTTTACATAGACCGTGAAGTCATCCATATAAACTTCTGCACATTCATGGATTAGATCAACAAATATTGCAAGCACTGCTCTTTGGAAAGTTGCAGGTGCATTGCATAACCTGAATGGCAAGACATTATATGCATAGGTTACCCATGGGTAGGTGAATGTTGTTTTGTCTTGGTCTTCTATTGATATTCTAATCTGATTGTACCCACTAAACCCATCCAGGAAGGAGAAAAATTTCTTTCCAGCCAATGAGTCTAGAGCCTAGTCAATGAATGGTAGAGGAAAATGATCTTCTAATGTTGCTTTGTTTAATTCCCAATAATCTACACATACCCTCCACTTCTTGTTTTTCTTTGGTACTATTACCAATGGAGAAACCAATTGACTATTTGAAATAGGATAGATGAACCCAACTTTAAGCAATTTCTGCAGTTCTTCCTTCACTATTTCTTTCATCATGGGATTCATTCATCTTTGAGGTTGCCTTACTGGTTTGATCTAATCATCTGTATAGATGTGGTGGATACATGTATTGGGATGGATTCCTTGGATGTCTTTATAATCCCAAGAAAAAGCTTTTGAATATTTTTCTAATAATGCAATTACCTCTTGTTGTTGTGACGATTGCAAATAGTTTCTAATGCTCAAATGTTTTCGAGGATATATCTCAATTTTTTGTTGTTGTTGAATTGGTAATTGTGTTTACAGGAAAAATGTTTGTAAAAGAGCTTCGCAAGGATTGAACTGTACAAGTTTCCTGAAAACATTGATTCAAGAGATTACTTGCAGCTTCATATTGAATCTCTCTAAGATGCTCTAAAATGTTTGGTTCTGAGATGGAAAGATCCATTAAATATTCATTCTCTTCTTCTTCTCTAAGGTCAAAGACTTGATTTATACTTAAAACTGATTTAGTTTGCTGTTGTTCTTGAGTTTCAAGTATTGATTCTAAAGACGATGATTGTGTAGGTAAATAAAGTGTAATGTGTTTCCATTCATCTCCATGTGAAATAATCATACTTCCAGATCTGCATCGTATAAAGGCATCAACCATGGCTAGCCATGGTCTATCTAAGATTAGAGGATGTCCACCAAAATTTGTTTTTCGTTGCAAGATAAGCAAGTCAATAGGATACTCCCATGAATCCAAACAGACTATGATATCTTCTAGTATTCCTTCTGGGACAGCTTTAGATCTGTCTACTAATTCTAGAATTGTAGAAGTTGATCTAATGTTGTTTAAATGAAGATTTTCATTGTCTCCATAGTCATTACATTTATAGCTGCTCCCAAATCTATTAATGTGTTTGGAACTGATAAATTATTTATTGAGATAGTAACCATAGGGATACCAGGATCAATATATTTCTCTACCATTGTTTGTGTTGACATGAGGCTTGCTAATTTGCCAATGAATTGGATTGTAGTAGAATCCTTCTTATTTTTACCAGTTTTATTAATGCATAATTCATTTATTGTTTTAGCATATATTGGTATTTCTTTAATTGCCTTCAATAAAATAATTTTTACATAAGCATTTTTCAATTCATCTAAAATATCAAATTTAGGAAGGTTCATTTCTTTTTGTTGCTCTGATAAGCTCTCATGATAGGGTGGTGTTTGAGTTATAATAGTTTTTCCTTTCTGAATTTGTATTTCAGATTGTGACTTTTCCGGTGGTTCTCCTTGCTTAATTGGATCTTCTATGATTGGAGGAGAATCCTTTGTAAGCGCCTTTCCAGACCTTAAATGCACATCATTTACAGGAAGAATAGAATATGTTGGAAAATATGCTACTTCTTCTACAGTGTATGCAGGTTTATCCATCTTATTGTTCAGATTGCCACTGGTTGGGCTGGTAATTGAGTTGGTTTGGGTTGGTTCGAAGGTAGCTATAACTGTTGTGTTTGTGTTAATAATGGTGGAGAATTCTGTTGTGGAAATGGCATGGATTACGGATATGCAGAATTTTGTTGCGGAAATGGCATGGACTATGGATATCGTTGATATGGAAATGGTTGTTGATATTGTTGCTGGTATTGTTGTTGGTATTGTTGAGGTGGCTGGTTTCCATAACCATAACCTCTCCATCCTTGTGTAGGTTGGTTTTGATATTGTTGTGGAGACCAAGCTTGCCATGGCATTGGAGTGTTCCAAGAATTTTGAGGCAGATATGGATAGTTTTGTTGAGGGAACTGTTGCAGTTTTTGTTGAGGCAACCTTGGTGTCCAAGGTCTTCGTGGTGCCACATAATAGAAACCTTCTGTTCCTGGCACTTCTTCCATTGGATTCATTTGCAATTCCCTCAACCTTAGACAATTTTCTGTTGAATGGTTTTCTGTACAAAGACCACATACTTGAATACTATCCAAAGGATATTCTCTGAATGGATGTTTCTTTCTACATTTGGAACAAAATATTGCTAAAGCTTGTTCTTGTTCTTCTTTCTTCTTATTTGCTTTTAGAACATCGAACTGAGTTCCTAATGTACTTAGGAGGTCAGTTTTGAAGTTTTCTAATAAGCTCCCTATTTCTGCTCTTGTTACTCCTCCTGCTACTGATTTTGTTGCTTTTGAACTCCCATCTCTCTTTCTAGATTTTGATCTATCTCTAGAATATTTTTGACATAATTCAACAATTTCATCAAATGGCATGTTTGAAATATCTCCCTTTCCCATCACATTCAGAATGTCAAGATATTCATCTCTTACACCTTTGAGAAAGATTGTTCGAATGGTTTCCTGATTTAGAGAGTGTTGTTTAGATTTTTGTAGATTATATGCAAATATTTCTAAGTATTCTTCTTCTTGTTGTGTCATTTTGAAAACATCTTCCTTTGGGTCCCTAGGCCTACAATAGGCTTGATACTTTTTAAGGAAGACTGATCTCATATCATCCCAGGAAGCTACTTTTTTCTCTCCCAAACCCATAAACCATTTTAAAGATGTTGCTTTCAATGTAGCAGGAATGAGACGAAGTTTGTGTGTGTCATCAGTGTATCCATATGTTCTACATAGGATATCAAATTCAAACATGAAAGAATCAGGATCTTCTGTTGACATTCCATAAAAATTTGGCAATAGAGAAGGTGGAATATTTTTCATTTTCACCTCTTCTCCTAATATTGCACTTGTATCTACTATTGGAAAGCCAAAGGTAGCTTCTTGATCACCTTCGTCTTCTTGTCTTTTCCTATCCTCTTCTATCTTTATATCATTTTCTCGTTTTTCCTCTTCCTCTCTTTGTCTTCTCCATTCTCTTTGTTGTCTTTCATATTCAAGTCGTTGTTCAAGAGTAAGAATAATAGATCCATGTCCCTCTTCTGCCATATCTTTAGTTGTTTCAAAGTTAATTTGAGGTCCAGATCATTCAAATATAGGTTGACTTACAGATTCAAAGAGAGGTTGTTTTTATTTAGCAGTTTCCTTTTGTTTTCCTGATGTTAATAGCTGTTTTCTTTTTACTTCCCAGGCTAACAAAGTTTTCCTCTCAATTAAAGTTAACCTTTGTCCATTTCTTTTTTTTTCTTCCAATTCCTCAATTGTTGGATTACCAGTAATTGGTGTTGTTGGCTTTGATGGGCCTACCTCTATTTGTGGGGGGTTTTTAATAAATCTACCTTGAGGATCTCTATATCTAGGCATAAAGAAACATAACTAAAAGGAATGTAACTATTTTTTTTTTATTTTTTTGTTTTAAGATTTTTTTTTAAGTTTTTTTGCTTATCTTCCTATTGACTATGCCGATATTTGCCTCCCCGGCAACGACGCCAAAATGTTGAGCTAATTTATTCACATAAATTAACACAAATATTCCTTATCAATCCAGGTTGGTAATACTTAAAGGTAAGTCCACCATATATCAATATCAGATGTAATCAAACTTGAAAGATAAGTTTTTCAAAAACTAGGGAAGTGCATATTACAAATATAACCTATGCTAACAATTCCAATTCACTTTGTAAAGAGTGAAAGCTGAAATGGCTCTTAACTTAAGAGGTCCAATTCTTCTTCAATTATTACTTGATGAACAGAAATTAGAAACTAATAGCTTAAGATGTAAAAATCATTAATGAAGGGAGGCTCCTAACTTAAGAGACCTTTGGTATGTTCCATCATAATTCATTCACCATAATGCTATCAATTAAAAACCAAAAATACATAAGAAACCTGCTTGCATGTAATCAAGGAAAACTAGTTACAATTCACCAAATTAACAGAAGGAGTGCTCAACTTGAACACTTTGCTTTTCCAATTTAATAAATTGATGAATAAACTAACATTTAATGAAATAAATCACCACACATTAAAGATAAACCAATCTAAAACAAAGCATGTAAACAAGTTCTATAATAACCAGATTATGGAAAATTAAACTAGTTTAAACAAAGAAGTGTACTTAGCTTGGAATGGGGGCCCTCCACCCTTGCTTTGCACACTTGGAGATTGATATTAGAAGATTAAAATAAGTCACACATCCACAAAATTTAACATCAAAATAGTACTAGAACAGGTTCTTCAAATTAACTCTCAAATCCAAAATGTCTCAGCATGAAATTATACAAAAGTCAACACATAATCCATCAAAGTCTTGGATTTAAATAGAAGTCTTGTGAAACAAATTGATATATAATCCTTATAAAAAACATATATACTCATATTTACCTATCTAATTCGAATTCATCAATCCCATCCCAAGAAATATGGTCAATCCCATAAAATCTCAAAACTGCTCTATTTCTATGGATTTTCTCAGTGACTAGTCATGGTTGACCAGCACTAAATGGGCCTAATAAAGCTTGTTCTAATCGAACCAAGTAGAGCTGGCTCAATCCTAATTCCCAAGATATCCATCCATGCATCAAACTCATGCTCAAGTGTCTTGCAATCATGTCATCCATATAGCTATTACGGGAATTTCTGAATCTGTCAATATTTGCACTTGAAACCAAATTTTCATAAAAACTTTATAATTTGAAAAATTAAAATTAAATACCTGAGTAGATATGAAATACATCAAAATGGGATGGATAAAGTGGAAAATGGATGGAAAATGGATGGATTAAGTAAGTTTCCTTTAGCAAAAATAAGACCAAAATCGAGGGCCAACAACCAATTAAATACACAGGTAACTATAGTTATTATTTTTTTCTAGATAAATTAGTATCTCATATTGTAATTGTTTAATGCCTTTTAATATCTACCTCATTAAGTGAAGAAGTTTTTTCTTTCCACTTCAAAATGAAATATTTTTCCTTGTAACATATGTTGTTTGTAAACTACATCTTGTCTACAAACCATATACTATGCTCAAAACTCTATATTCTTATTGTTCTGTTCTATGCTAGGACAGGTCTTTTGAAATAATCATATATTAATATTTACAACCACAAGAAATGATTTTTTTTAATATATATATCTTTGTGCCATTATTTTGTTACCGTCATGCTTTCCTACATAATGATTTACTATATATCATGGTGTCAATTGAACTTATATTAGTGAAATTTTTGTGGTTATAACCTAGAGTGCAGGTGCTAGGTGTTATGGCCCAGATCTTCCTAGTGCATATATGTATCTAATATATATATTAATCACAATTTTTATTGCAGGGGTAATTCCGTTGCTAAATTCATGGAGAAATATTTTCATTTCTTATGTTACTTAGGTAATTGACCTAAGTTGCCATGAATTTTATCACATCTGTATGAGATTAGTTGGACGATTATGTTTCCACCACACACATTACTTTATATTATGCATGCATCCAACTTACAAGGCAGTGTCCAGTTGTTTTTCCCCTGTGGTTGTATGTGTTTATTGTCATGATGGATGGCCACTATTTATTTGTACAAATGAATGATGGAGATAAACTCGGTAGTGGTTAAGGTAACCATCCTACCCCTACCATGTCTTTGGCTCTCATTCTCTCGAAGCTTCTGAATGAAAATTTTCTCTACAATGGGATTTGATTCCGTACTTTAGCTCAAGGGTTACCCTTGGAGAAAATGGTCAAATATCTTGTGTTTCTCAATGGTGAGTCTCTAAACCATACCATGATTCTCAAATTTACTTAATTGAGCCGGAAATTGTTAAAATAAGCTAATTACTCCTACATGAGGAGTTGGCTAAAGTTAGAGAGTCAGTTAACTCAGCATTGAGTCAAGTTGAGTTAAATGATAGTTATACTTATAGTGTGTGGTTGCATGTCAAGTTATTTTAGGCGAGTCGCTAGTTCGAAAAGGTTAAATACCCTTGACCAGGTTCAATCTAAGTATCAAGTTTTGTGTGATCGATAGAAGAGTTTCAACTCATGTGTTTTGGGTGAATGTTATGTTTTAGCTTCTTTGTCTTTCCACAAAATATGGGGAAGTATCACAAGGTCCGTGGGCTCAATCTAAGTATCAAGTTTTGTGTGATCAATAGAAGAGTCGCAACTCATGTTTTTTGGGTGAATGTTATGTTTTAGCTTCTTTGCCTTTCCAAAAATTATGGGGAAGTACGACAAGGTCCGTGGTGCCTACGGAGTAGTGATAAAAATGTCGACGACTTTTAAAAAAATTACGTTGCAAATTTGTCAAGCTCTAAACAATCGTGCAAATTTTTCACTTAATTAATACAAAAAAACTACACAATTTTCATTTATCTAGGATTTTAAGAAATATTTGGTCAATTGCCTAGTTGGGATTTGTCAAGGGATGCAGACATCCATAAGCAAGAGAAAAATCAAAATTTCGTAAGCCAATATGAAATTCAAAGCTAGTTGTATTTTAATTGTCATGTGCGTTCTCGGTTTTTGGAAGTTTGCATGAGTTAAGACGCCAATTACGAGGGTTTTCTTTTTAGAACCATACGTATAAGAAAAGAGGCTCATAAAGGATCTTATACTAGTCTTTTATAAAAAAATATATTTTTTTTAAAGTATTTTAACAAGAATGGAGTGGAGTTATTTTTTTTTCACTACTGGTTCACGGATACCCATGGTTAGTGTGTCCGCTATGTCCAGGATCGAACAACGCTAGGGTGGCCCACCCGAAGGGGGTCAAACCCCTCAACCTATTTATTGACCTGACCCCAAAAGCTTTCGGGTTTCGACCCTGTGACCTCCCATTGGTGAGGCACTTGATTGACCGATTGAGCTAACTCTTGGGGCTAGAATGGAGTGGAGTTTATTAAAGGATATTTTAAGATTTTTATGAAGTTGTGGTGGAAGTTTTATAAAGGAATGTGGTTTAATATAATTTCTTTTTATATATTATAAGTTTTTTTTATAAAAGAAAATTAACAAGGGTTTTATTTATAAGGAGTTTTTTTTCTAGACTTTTACAAAGTTAATAAAAAGAAAAATTTAGGGTTTCTTAAAAAGATAAATTTTTGAAGAAAGGTGTCTTTCTTAGATTTCTAGCCTGAGTTCCCACTGTTTACAGGGAAAGATTATGATGTGTGGGCCATTAAGATGGCGACCACGTTGCAAGCTCATGATCTTTGGGATTATGTCTAACTTGGGTTTTCAGGATCTAAGGATTAAGCAACAAAATGAGTTCTCAATAATGCAGAGAGGGAACAATGGAAAAAAGACAAGAAGAAGAATGCACAAGTGTTGTAGCTTATCTAGCAGAGAGTGGACCGAGCACTATGCCAGAATGTTATGATCATGTCTTTAGAAAAGCAAGCATGGGATCCTTTGGTGACAAGCTATAAAGGTATGGCCAAAGTCAATATTTTTAAGTTGTAGAATACTAAGAGAGATTTTGAAAGCTTGCAAATGAAGGAGACATATGGAATTGATTCTTTCATGAATTGGGTCATGACTGTCATAAATCAATTAAAAATCAATGGTGAAGAAATTAAAGGTCAAACAATGGTTGAGAAGGTCCTTAGATCTTTGTCTGCCAAATTTGATGTTGTGGTAGCAGCCATAGAAGAAGCCAATGTTTTGGCATCATTAACAATTGATGAGTTGATGGGATCACTTCTATCGCATGAAGAAAGGATAGACCTAAATAAGGGTTCCACTTTAGAGACTGCTTTCAATATTCAAGTTTCTATTTCAAGAGGCAGAGGTCAACACAGAGTATGAGGAGGAATATATGCTGGTCAGAGAGATAGTTGAGAGGAGCATGAACATGAGAGCAAAAGAAACTATAGAAGCTTCAATAATAATCAAAGAGTTGACAAATCAAAGGTGAGATGTTATTATTGCAATAAATTTGGTCACTATGCTTGTGATTGCAGGAAGAATATAGTTGATCAAGGGAGTGAGAGAGCTAATGTCAATACAGAGAGTACTGACTCCATGTTCCTAGCTTGCCATACCATGCATGAACCTTCTACTAGTGTGTGGCTATTAGACAATGGTTGCAGTAACCACATGATAGGCAACCAGAATTTGGTTGCAAATTTGGATCAATCTATGGCAACAGAGGTAAAGTTGAGGATTGGCAAGACTATGGATGTAGATGGAAAAGGAGTGGTCAACATTTTGAACAAGCAGGGGGAGCCAAAGATAATCTTAGAGGTATATTTTTTCCTAGTCTCAAACATAATTTGATAAGTGTTGGTCAATTGATGCAGAAATGATATAGAGTGATCTTTGAAGGTCAAGAATGTGTTATATATGACAAGCCCCATAGCAAGACGCTGATAACGAAGGTGCAGAAGACGAGGAACATACACTTTCCTCTAATTATGAGCTACAGTGATCAGGTCAATTATTTTACAGCGATGCATATGGCGAGGAACATACTCTTTCCTCTAATTATGAATCACAATGATCAGGTTAGTTTTTTTACAGTGGCATGTTCTGATGATTATTGGTTATGGCATTTTCAGTTTGGACAATTGCACTTTTCTGGTTTAAGATTGTTGCATTAGAAACATATGGTTAGAGGATTACCTCCCATAAAATAACCTTTTAGTACTTATGAGTGTTTCATCTTGGGAAAGCAACACCGTGAAAGTTTACCAAAGGGATTTGCATATAGAGAAAAGAAACCTCTTCATCTAGTGCATAGAAACCTGTGTGGACCTATGAGGAGATAGTTGATTGGTTGAAGTTGTTACTTCCTCACTTCCATTGATGATTATAGTAGAAATACTTGGGTTTACTTCTTGAAGAAGAAGTATGAAACTTTTGCAAGGTTTAAAGAATTCAAAGCCTCAGCAAAGAACCAAAGTGATTGACAAATCAAGGTATTGAGGTCAGATTGTGGTGGAGAATATGATTCGAAGGAATTCCATGATTATTGCAAACAACATGGAATCAGAAGACAATTTACAACTAGGTACACACAGTAATAGAATGGTGTAGCAGAGAGAAAGAAAAGGATAATTATTAACATGATAATAAGCATATTGAAAGCCTGAAACTTGTCTAATGTGTATTGCAGACAAGTATTTTCATGTGCTGTTTATGTGATCAATAGATCTCCTACAAAGAGTGTGATGAATAGCATACCAGAACAAGCATGGTGAGGTATGTCTTGCAACATATCTCATCTGAGATTATTTGGATGTGTATCTTATGCACATGTGCCTAAAGAGAGAAGAGGCAAATTGGATGATAAAAGTGAAAAATGCATATTTACTGGTTATAGTGAGCAATTAAAAGCTTACAAATTGTATAACCCTATCACCAACAAGACTATAATTAGCAGATATGTGATGTCCAAAGAACAAGAGTTGTGGAATGGTAGTAAAGACAAAATATTTGATGCACATGTTCCACTAATGGAAGAAGATGATGTAGCAGAAAAGGAGCAACAAGAATCACAAGTGAAGACACCAAACATAGACACACCAACAAGGAATCCAAGATTTTCTGACCAGCATGGATCTTCAAGAAGATAAATAGATCAAGGTTCTCCTAACAATCAATCAGGTGATGAATCAGGCAATGGTACAAGAAAGATGAGAAGTCTGGAAGATATTTATGATGATTTGGATGTTATTTCAAATTTTGCATTGTTGTCATTCCAACCTTGTTTGTTTGAAGAAGAAATCAAGGATGAAAATTGGGTGCAAGCCATGGATGAAGAAATTGAAACTATTGAAAAGAATGAAACATGGGATTTGATTGATTTAGCAAAGGAAAAAAATCTCATTGGTGTAAAGTGGGTGTACAAGAAAAAGTTGAATGAGAAAGGTGAAATTAATAGATTTAAAGAAAGACTTGTAGCAAAAGGATTCTTGCAACAATCAGGAATAGACTTTGGAGAAACAATTACTCGGGTAGCCAGAGTGGATACTGTAAGAGAAGTTATAGCCACAACGACTCACAACAAGTGGAAAGTATATTAGATGGATGTGAAATCAGCCTTATTGAATGGAATTATAGAAGAAGAAATTTATGTGCAGCAGCCTCTAGGTTATGAAGTTGGAGGTAATGAAGATAAAGTTTACAGGTTGAAGAAAGCGCTTTATGGACTAAAGCAAGTGACTAGATCTTTGTATTGCAGAATTGACAACTACATGATTACGAATGGATTTCGCAGAAGCAACATCGAGCCTACTTTGTACACAAAGGTAAATGAGCGTGGATAGATTTTTATTGTTTTATTATATGTTGATGACATGATTGTTATAGGTGATTTTGAACTAGATCAATTTAAGGCAGCCATGATGAAATAATTTGAGATAACAGATCTTGGTCTCATGAAATATTTTCTTGGCATAGAAGTTGAGCAATCTGAAAAAGGATTTTTTATTTGTCAAAATAAATATGCCAAAGATTTGTTGAAAATATTAAGGATGGAAAATTGCAAACATGTCCCTACACCGGTTGCAACAGGTGAAAAGTTAAGCAAGGATGATGAAGGATTGGATGTCAATCCAACTCTATTCAAAAGATTGGCTCGAAGCCTCATGTATCTCATAGCTACAAGACCAAATATCATGCAAGGAGTCAGTTTGATTTCTAGATTTATGGAGAGTCCAAAAGACACACATTGGAGTGTAGGAAAAATAATATTGAGATACATAGCAAAAACTAGAGATTGTGGCATAATGTATACAAGCACAAAAAAGAAGGATTTGATTGGATACACAGATAGTGATTTTGCAAGAATTTTGGATGATAGGAAGAGGGCTTGTAGTTTTATGTTTCATCTTGGTTCAATTGTCATTTCATGGTTATCTAAGAAGCAATCCATTATGATACTTTCGTCAAAAGAAACATAATATGTAGCAACAACATCAACAACATGTCAAGTAGTCTTTTTAAGAAGAGTATTTGATGGACTCAAGGAAAAACAACAAGGATAAACAAAAATATATTGTGACAATACCTCAGTGATTGCACTATCCAAGAATAGTTTGTTTCATCAAAAGAGCAAGCATATTGATACTAGATATCACTTTATTAGAGAACTTGTGAGCAATAGAGATGTTCACTTGAAGCCTTGTAAATCTAGTGATCAAATGGCTGATATATTTACTATGTCATTAGAAAAAGGTGCATTTGAGTTTCATAGAAGAAACTTGGGTGTTGTAAGCCTAGCAGAGATATAGACCAACTGGCATGTTTGAGTTGTTATGAGTCAATCTTAGTTTAGAAATTGTAATTAAGGGGGAGTGTTAAAATAAGCTAATTACTCCCACATGAGGAGTTGGCTAAAGTTTGAGAGTTAGATAACTGAGCATTGAGTCAAGTCAAGTTAACTGATAGTCAAACTTATAGTGTGTGGTTGCATGTCAAGTTGTTTTGTTTCATGTTAAGTTATTTAGGTGAGTCTCTAGTTGGAAAAGGTTAAATACCCTTCATCAGGTCCATTATAAGTATCAAGTTTTGTGTGATCAATAGAAGAGCCAAAACTTGTGTGTTTTGGGTGAATTTTATGTTTGAGCTTCTCTGCCTTTCCAACAAATTAGTTCCCTCTTGCATTTTTTTGGTAGTCTCTTTCTTATAGATTACATAAGAAATCTCTCTTATAACCCATTTCCATGTTCCTTTTATGCTATATCAGATGTTTAACTTCTTCATGCCATTACTATGATAGAAGGCTTATGCGTATTCTTACATGAGGGTTTTACCGAGCATGGAACTAATGAGTGTACAAAGCCATTAGCTTTTGGCACAACCTCCTTTTTATCTAAACGACTCATGATAAGGATAAGATGGCTTTTGTCCCTTGTTTTGTTTGGATATTTTGTTTTTCTTTGTTTTGGGTCGAAGTCCATTAAACTAGTTGCGACTACCTTGTAGAGTTTCTTTTTTAGTAATATGACTTCCCAATCTTATTCTCACTTGGTTTTGTAGTTATAATCACTGACTGTTCCAAGATTGTTATAGAACAAAATGACCCCCTCATTAGATCAGAGGGGAAAGACATGATAGCTGAAGCAAAGACCAAGATCACATACCTTATTTCCACACTAACGCTGACTATACACTGAAACTGCTTTATAAAGCTTCTTTGTAAGCCTAAGGGTGTGTTAGTGACCCCACTAACTCTAGTTATTAGATCAGAAACATTGTTAGTGGATCCTAATAAAGCTCTATAGGTCAAAGGAGTGAATTGACTCATAAATATGTAGACATTTTCTCCTAAATCTATTCAATAAAAGCAAGGGAACATCTCAAGTTTGACCTATTTGGGGGATTTCTAGTCCTAATGAAGGAAGCAAATGGGAAAGAGTTGAAAAGAATGAAAACTTCATTGCTTTTACCTTAAGGAACTCATGGAGGAACTTGGAAACCCTAACTCGATTGCTACATAAGAAAGGCTAGGGCTATGGTGATAAAGGTCAGATCATTTGAAAGGATAGCTTACATGATTATTGAGCATAGTCTCAAACCTAAGCATAAGAAGTTGGTAAGAAGGGAGAGAAAGAGAGAAGCTGGACGGGTAAGGGAAGGCTGATACAACAAATGGTTGTAATCATGCTTCTGACATTAATATAGAACTGCAGTTTTGTTGTCTACTCCGTGGTGTTGGTACTATCATTCATTTATTTCTTTGTCCAATACCTGTTAGCATGAGTAGCTTAGTTATGTGTAACTAGATGTCTTTTATGTATTCATGTATTAGTTATCAAAGTTATATGTTGTGATTATGATTGTCTCTTCTATGTGTAGGACTTGATCTGGAGCCGGCTCGGGGGACTTCCGCCTAGCTGTATTGTGCTCTCCAGCAAATCTACATGGAGGCTTGAGGTAATCCATTTGTTTTGTTGTGATAGTTAGTTAATGTTTATGGGCATACATGTAACTTTGTGACAACTACAGATAATCTTACAGTCTGCCAAGGGTCTTGGGAAGACCCTTGAGGGTATCTCCATTCTCCATACACTATGCATGTTATCCTATAGCAGAATTGGTGACTTTGCTAGGGAACTATACATCTAGTTACCGGTTTGCCAGGACAGTTCTCAATTTCCTTCTCCTTCTAAGACCTCCCTATACTTTTGCATTCCCTTTCTGACCCACCAAGACCTTGTTGCATTCTTCCTGCATATGTTTAGCCTTGAATCTAATCCTAAAATCCCCATTTTGAGTTGTTTTATCACACTAACATAGGTTAGAAGACTACACAGTTCTTTATAAATCTTTGTGTCTGCACACACAATGAATTAGTAGACCCAATAACTCTCTATGGCCACTGATATAGATTGTTACTCCCCCAAATCTTGACATATAGTTGTGTCTATAAACTCAAAGGGATGGGAAGCCTGCTCATGGACTGAAAAGGATATGCAACTGCATTTTGTTAGCAAGATGGGTGTCCTGAAAGAATTTTTTTTAGGAAATAAGTTTTTTCTTTCTTAAATCATTTTTTATAAAAGAAAAATCCACATTTTTTTTTTCATTCTTCTGCTTAGCTGGTTAAAATATTCTTTATTTTGGTTTTAAAATAGTTGTTAAGAAAGCATTGGAAAGATTTTTGTTGGTTATGCATGTGTTATAATAACTAGGATGCATGGAACAAATATGAATATGTGAAAGACTCTCACCTGTAGAATACAACTTGTTTTCATTGAATTGAATATTTTTTAATCATTGTCTTGTGCATGATTTTTGAGTCAAAGTCCTATCACATTTCATACGCCAACTCCCCTACTAGAGACAGTAAAAAAGTACACATAAAATTTACCTAAAATCAATCAGTAACTCTTTATTGAGCAAACAAACATTAGTTCAGGCTACGATCTTTGGATAGGCAGTGTGAGTAAACTGCCCAAGATCAGAAACCAAAACTAGTGTCATTAAAAGATAGAAAATTCCTTCTGCACTCATACTAATAGGATCACTCCAGTCAAAGTGGAGCTAAATATGAGACAAAATTAGACTATAAGTGAAGGTAGCCCACCTTCTCTTGCAACTCCTTTGGGTATTTTTTGTATTGGGGATCCCTTCAGGGATTTCAGAACTGAGTTGGGACTCAGGTATCCTGCCCACACAGTGTACTATCTGTGACTATGTCCCCCTTGGTAGTGTCTGTGATCTGAGGTATCGTTAGTGGCCAAGCTTTTAGGGACTTACATAAGGTAACTGCGGTGGGCTGCCCTGGTACCTAACATAGACAGACCTACTTTGTCTTCAGTTTTGGGAGGGTGCTTGTCTTCACGAGAGTACTTGGTCCCTCAATCTAAGGTTTGGGCAAAGCTCTAGAGTAACCATAACTGTACATTCGGCCAGCCCTCTCTATTATTCATTCAGATACTGGGTTTCATCTCCAATGATTGGTGCTTATCAGACAGGATCGTTTCCCTCTATTTTCTGATTGATCAACTTAGTGTATTTTTTTATATTTTTTTAGGTACCTATGTGCTATAATTGAGACTTTAAAAAATATCATGATAAAATTTATTGATAAAAATCAACGGTCATCGTGGCTACATCTGGCCCTCATCGTCAATCTAGACAATTGTTAGGACTTCCTCCACTTATTGTAGAAGATCCGCATGATCTCCAGTGAACCAGATTCCCCATCTTCGGGGAATCGGTCTCCTAGATCTAACACTGAATCTGTTTGGACAACCAATGATTCAAGTTTGTAGGAGGATTTCTTTACCGAAGAAATTCTTCCTCCCTTTAACCCTCGGCTAATGAATCCATTGGACCCACTCTTGGTTCCCATGGCACCTATACTCCCTATCTCTTTAGTTGGAACATTTCCATCCATCCCGTCAATGACTAACAAGTCATGGAACTTTGTGAACACTTTTAGTCCCCCACCACTTCCCCAGTCGATAGTCACCACCACACCATTGATGGTGAACCCTGCTATCCCATTTGTCCCAAGTACAAACCCTCACATGAAACCCTCCACGAGAGGTACCTAGCCTATGCTGGATTCCACCCCTTTAGTGTCAAATTTTATACCTTCAACAAGTGCTACATACAACGCTCCTTATAACACTCAATATAGCATGGTTAGCATGGGTCCCCTCAACCAACAATATGGTTGGCTTCCATTGTATAGTTCAACCCCCCAGATTCAAGTATCTGGGGGTACTCCCAATATGCATATACCAGTTGGGAACATAACAGTTCCCCCTCCATTTTTAGGCATGCATGGTCAGTCACTGATTGACATGAGCATTCCTTATGTCAATCAAGGACATATGGTTAGTTCTGTGGCAGGCAGGAATCCTCAAGGATGCCCCAACCAATCCATGGGGGCACCCTACTCACAAATTCAAATGAGTCAAGAGGGAACCAGATATATTGGGGGCAATTTTATACCCCAGCATCAAATTATCCATGGAAATCCACACTAGAACGCCATACCCCAAGGCAACTACTATACCACTCAACCTATGTATAATATTGGGACTCAAACGATGAGAGGACCAAAAGGATCCTCAAGTCATATGTCATTGCCTTGGTCCGAGTCAGGGGCACCACACAGCCTGCCTTTCTTGGCAACGTTGGATATCCCCGACTTGTGCAAACATACAAATGACTCCATCTATCATAACTTACTTTGGCCTCTATTCTCGCATAAAATACCAACATGCATCCCTATGTTCGAAGGGAAACAAGGGGAGGATCTGGGCACCCATATCACCACCTATCATCTATGTTGTGTCTCCAACTCCATGGTGGACTATAGTGTCCGGTTACATCTTTTTCCCTGCACCCTCACTGGTAGCACAACTAAGTGATACATTGAGTTACCACATGTGTTAATAAATACCTTTGACACTTTAGTGATGGAATTCTTAAAGCACTTCTAGCTACACATCCACTATGAGACTACGATAGAGCTCCTCACTTCATTATGTCAAGATACCGCCACCCACATCTTTGATCATATACATGAATGGAGACATAAGCGGAGGTTAGTCAAAGCCCCCCTCCCCAACTATCTCTCAGCGGACTGGTTCTGCAAGTCCCTACTCCCACAAATCGCTAAGGATGTTGCCTTAGGTGGTGTGGTCACAGAAGACCAATCCATATATCATGCCTAGCACTTAGATCTGATATATTCACAGTTTGGCACTACTTACGATGTAATCCCCACTTCCCCTCACAACACCAATGTTTCCGCTACTCTGCAGTCCAGAGCGCACGCCGATGGAATTATCGGTGCAACGTCTAGGGTTGTTATAAAATGACTCAACAGTCACACTGCCCAGATGTTAGTGGACCCCTCTACCAAACTAAATTCTCTTCCTACCACCTTGATAAACTCTATGCAGTCTACACAAACACCCGGTGGTAAGAAAAAGAAAAATAAGAAAAGCACCACTCCTTTTGAGGAGCAGTCAACAAAGTAGCAAAACCCCAAGTAGAAAGCCACTGCGCTTCCTAATGATGGAAAGGATAAACCCGCCAGATTCCCTTGCAAAATTTGTGTTGAAGACCACATGACCTATCATTTCCCGTGTCTTCAGGAATGCATAGAGTAAATTGCTAAAAAGGACACTGGGAGGACCCTTGCAGTCCTTAATAATCCTTTCCCTTCTTAGCAGTAGCAAAATCTTATTGCAAACCAACCCCAACCCCCACAAGGGGGTAATGGTGGTTCACAAAATCCTTTAGCTGGTGAAGGATCTTCTACTATTTACACTTTTGAAATGGTAGATGTACAAACAAGAGCCAAACCTTATGGAGCTCATGTCACTCATGTAGATGAACGTTCCTCAAGTCAAAACCCATCGCCGCCTAACGGTTTGCATATTGAAAGGTTGGTCACTGACCTTGTAATTCACCCCACTAAAGGGGTACTTTGACGCACAACGCATAATACATCTTCATGTGCCGCTCAAAACTACAACATTGTAGAAGACTTGGTGCAAGAAATATCAGCTATGTCGGCACTCGAAGTATTGCAAACATGTCCAGCACAAAGAAAAGATTTTCTTTCATCTATTGGTTGTATCAACCCATAGGATTCCATGCTTGCCATTTTCGACATGGAAAAGTTTAAACCTCCCCTTTCACACCAGCTTGCTTTCCAAGTGCAATTTTTTTCGAACGGCAAAGGTATACATAGAACTTTCATCGACGAAGATGCTTCTACATGCATCATGTTGGCTTCATGTTGCCTCACTCTAGGTTCTCCAACCCTATCCCCCTCATCGAATTCCCTTAAATCTTTCAATGGCCACACTTTCATCCCAAAAGGTTACCTAGCTAGCTACCCCATCACCTTGTATGGGAAAACGGTATCGGTGGACATATAAGCTGTAGATAAAAAACTCGACTATAATCTCTTACTGGGTTGCAGATGGACATATGCCATGATGGCCATTGTATCTACTGTCTTTCGCATCATCCTATTTCCATTGGATGGAAAGGTAGTTACAGTGGACTAGCTGTCCTTCGACACCCCTAATTATTCCCCATTACCAAGCAACTCTGTACCCCTAGTAGGTGGTGTACTTGACTCTTACATCAGTATCAGTACCGGTCTACTGAAGGCTTCTTCCCTCATGGGTTGTTTCCCTCTTTAGCCACCCAAGGTTTCAAAGATGGTCAATATTCTTTCATATATTCCTCATGAACAGAGTGATCCATGGATCCTACTGGCTCCTTCAGACATTGACACTTACCGAGAACAAATGCTGCTGTCACCAGTTGAATTGGCCTACCAAGCCATTCAATCTACATCCGCATTTCCAGTCTCCTTGGTTATGACCAACGGTACCACTTCCCCTCCCATAACTTCTCCTTCTTTCAATCTATTCAATCAAATCCTACCTACAGACAAAGCTATTCGAGAAATCATGAGTTTAGAAGAGCTACCTTGGGAGGACTCGCACCATCATGTTTCAATATCTGATTTGGACATGATGCCTCTTCAAATCCTATCCCCTGACATACCATAAATTGTTTCCTCACCATATACAACTATCCAAACTTTGGAGGTAGAAGGAAACATGGGAAATATTTCAAGGATATTTCTCATTGATATTTCAGCCAAGATAGGCATTGCGGAAAACATCCAGATTGGAGTGGATTGCAACCCTCAGGAAATTGCAAGCTTCACCTGCCTTTTCAAGGAATTTTGCGATGTATTCACCTGGTCTTATGAAGAAATGCATGGCATATATCCGTCTATTTTCGAGCATGAGATCAAGATTTACAACAATGTTAAACCTATTTGACAACGGCTTCGACCAGTCCATCCCCACAAAATAGCAGTAACAAAAAATGAAGTAGAAAAATTGTTACATGCAAGTTTCTTCTATCTTGTTCCTTTAACATAATGGGTTTCCAATCTGGTTCCTACCGATAGAAAATAAGGAACCATCCACGTGTGTGTCAACTATCAAGACTTGAATGCCACGTATCCCAAGGATAATTATCCGACATTGTTCATCGATCAAATCATCGATGATTTCGATGGTTATAAATCATTTTCATTCATGGATGGATTCTTAGGTTATAACCAGATTGCTATAAAACCCACAGAATAGCACAAAACTGCCTTCGTCTACCCATGGGGCATCTTTGCCTATCGAAAACTCCCATTCAGTTTGAAGAATGCTGGAGCAAATTTTCAAAGAGCCATGTACACATTCCACGATATCAGGCATATCATTTAAGCTTACTTGGATGACCTTCTAGTGCATTCCAAGCAACGAACGCAACACCTAAACCATTTAAGAGCAATCTTTCTTAGGTGTCATTTTTACAACATCTGCTTGAATCTGCATGAATCTGTTTTCTTTGTCAAGTCTAGACGCTTACTTTGATTCATTATCTCCAAGTATAGGATTAGGGTTGATCCCAATAAGGTAAAGGCAATTACTCAATTGCCTAAACCATGATCCATTCTACAACTCCAACATTTACAAGAGAAAGAAATTCTTTTACGACGGTTCATCGTAAACTATGCTCAGTTGACAAAAGGGCTTTATGAGCCTACTTAAAAATGGAGTGTTGTATCTATGGGATGATCAAGCTCAATGATCATTTGATGACTTGAAAAAGGTTCTTATATTAGCCCCACCCATTAGAGCTCCCGAATATGGCCGTGACTTTCTTCTATACCTGGTAGCCTCACCATCCTCTCTCGGAATGGTCTTGGTTAAAACTCGTGATCACCAGAGTGACCATGTGATCTATTATCTGTCCAAAAGCTTGGTTGGGCCCAAACTCAAATATTCACATGTGGAAAAGCTATCATTGGCAGTCGTCTTTGCCGTCAAACGATTCCGACACAACATCCTGTTGCAACAGACTACAGTCATCGCCTTGGAAAATCCCTTGAGACATATTTTGTCTCGTCAAGTAATTGGAGGAAAATATTCAAAATGGATATTGATCCTCCAACAATTCGATTTGGTTTTGAGAGCTACCAGGGCAAAGAACTCCTTAGTCTTCACCGAACTTTTGACAAAGCTTCCCATCGTTGATCCTAACGAGATAGCCCATGATCCTCTTCTAGATGAAGTTATCTAACTTATCGACATCACTAAACCTTGGTATGGTGACATTCTTGTCTACCTCCAAGCACAACGGTTCCACCTCGAACTATCGATAGGTGACCGTCGTCGCATCCGCCACCAAGCATGAAACTATCTAGTGATTAACGATATGTTATATCATTGCGGTGTAGATACAGTTCTTCAACGTTGCCTCACTCATGAAGAGGTGGAACATGTTTTAAATGACTTCCATGTTGGGGCATGTGGCGGTCATCTTTCTCGCATATCTACTGCACAAAAACTCTTGTGCGTAGTCTATTACTGGCTGACCTTGTTCAAAGATTATGTCAAGGCAATCCCGAAATGCCATCCTTGTCAAGTATTCACCAAGAAAATGTGCACTCCTATGCCCCTATTGCACTCGACGATCTCCGTCGGCCCCTTTTCCAAATGGGGGATAGACTTTGTAACTTGCAATCCCATTTCCTCTACTGGACACAACTATATCATAGCAGTTGTGGACTATTTCATGAAATGGGTTGAAGCCCTTCCTATCTACAGAGATGATGGAGAAACTGCAACACTATTCCTATTTAATCAGGTTATCTTCCATTTTGGTGTACCCCACATGATCATTACAGACCATGGATTTCATTTTCAGAACCATATGATGTTTGATTTAATGTCGCTGTTGGTTTTCGTTAGGGTTAATCATTCTCCTACTACCCCCAAGGTAATGGTCAAGTAGAGGCCATTAATGGTGTCTTAGAAACCATGATCCATAGGTTGGTAGGAAATCATAAAACCAATTGGCACCGAATGTTATATTCAGCGCTTTGGCCAGACCGAACTTCAGTAAAAACTACCACGGGCTTTACACCTTTCCAACTCACTTACGGCCTGTAAGAAGTTTTACCCATCGAGTGTCAGATCCCTTAGCTACAAATAGTTGTTGAACTCCTGCTTGTCACTAGTGCCGAAGAAGAGTGCCTATTATACCTTAATCAATTAGACAAAACTTACCGAGATGTCGAATTGGCACTAGAGGCTCACAAGTGCTGGGTAAAAACCCAATATGACAAAAAGGTCAAGCCTCGTTCTTACCAAGAGGGAGATCCTTTTTTTCTCTATGATAAAAAACATGACCTCTCGGGGGCAGGAACACTTCAACCCTTATGGCTAGGTCCCTATGTCATCAAGAACATCCTCTTAAAAGGGGCATAAGAACTTTAGGACTAGGAAGGAGTCCTGGTTGTCGAGCCTAGAAATGGGCTCTATCTGAAAAAGTATTATGCCTAGTATTGCACTAGGCATGTGCTTTGTGATTTTATGTATTTATAAGTTTTTCTTCCCTTTTTGGTGTGATTGGATTGTTTTGATATTTATTGGAGTATTTGTCTCATACATCCTTCCTGCAATGCAAATGTCTTCATTACCCTTAGCATACGTAGGATACACAAATGGTGCCAGTCACCACATACAGCACATTGCATCAGCTGCTTGGGTCATCTGCACACCTGAGTTAGAACTATTTTTTTCCGAAGGAGTCTTTCTTGGTACTGCCACCAACAATATTGTTGAGTACATGTTTGTAATTTCACTTATCATGGAAGCATCATCAAGGGACATCTCCAATCTCGTGGTCAGGTTAGACTCCCATCTAGTTGTTATGCAATTGAGAAATCGTTATCACATTCGTAATCCAACCTTGTTACGTCATTATTTAAGGGTACAACTCTTGGAACATCAATTTGAAATAATCACATATGAAGACATTCCTAGAGAATGTAATGTGGTTGTTGATTCATTAGCTAACTATGTATTATATTGGCATTTGTCTCATTCACTATAGAAGCATGCATGAAAAGTAAAGATTTACTGAGTTAAAAATCTTACAAAAAATATTTAAAAAACATTTATGCCATCAAAATACCAAAATGTCTCTCTATATATATAGATCAAAATCCAGTCTTTTACATCAAAATATTCCAAAACTTGAATGTTTTAAGTACAAAATGGCTACACCAAAACACCTGCTAAAAAGAGCCTACTGCTCCTGAAATGATAAAACCACTCTAGCTATCCTCCGAAGAGTAACCAAAAACCGCCCAGGTACACTGATTGTGTGCCATTGCATATGAGCGGGAATCTCCCTCATAGGAAGAGGAGGGGTACACTCGTGCTCATGCCCTCTAGGTTCCTCAGAAGCTCACGAAGACTATCGACATCACCCCCCCAACAGGTAGTTGGCCTCCTCGTCGCATATGGCATGGTTCGCCTGCAGGTCGTACTTGCGCCACATCTGTGTTAAGCATAAAGCTTCATCTCAGTACTTATTTCACCTATGAAAAACATTACATAAAATTTCAAAAGCTAAAAAATACTTGAAGTACTTTAAAAAAGTCATTCTCACCTTGAGGACCCCAGTTAGTCCCAGGCGGTAGCATCAAGTTAGGGCCGCTAGTGAAGTCCATGCCCTCATAATCATAGTCATTGATCATCACAATTTTTCCATGAATGCACTGGGAGAAATATTCCTCGAAGAAATGACGGATTAGTCCTCCTCTTGTGCGAGGATCGAATGATGACCATCACCCCTGTCTCGGATCCCTCGGATCAAAGGGACCTAAGCTCATCCTTGGGCACATAGTAGGTACCCTCACAAGAATGAATGAGACTATGAGAGTACCATACCCAAAACTATGTTGGGTATGAGTCTTGTGCGTCATTAACTCTGCCTTCAACTGGAAAAGCATTGCTTCACACCAGTTGAACATCTGTGGTTGGACACAGTCAACTGCAAGCAACATTTAGGTCTTTGTTGCAATGTGGGGACTCTCTGACCCCATCAACCGCACAATCAACCATAAAATGGCCCTCATAGACCTATACCTTATCCTCTCTATGGGGACTCTATTGCTAACAAGTCCTCTCTCAGGGTTGTAGTAGGATTGCGCTAGCTCTGGGGTAGATCATGCATCTGACCTTACCCCGGTGAGGTTTGCTTGTGCCCCATGGCACAACAGAACAATTAAAAATTATATGTTATCATGGTCAATAGCCAGCTCATGATCTGCAATCCTGAACACTTTCTCGTGCTCATTCGAGCACTGGATAATCCATCTCAATAAATCCTCCTACCCTTTTATCAACTCCAACTTTGCATACTTCATTAAACCAGAACGAAGCAATGCAAGTATGCATGTTGGATCATTTTTCATCAGCAATTCATAGCTATCATGGGCCCATTCTCTCCATAGGCTAGTCATTATGGCCCGAAAACTACGCAAAATAACCCTAAAATTAGTCAAAATGGGGCAATACAACTTCAGGAATCATTGCATGAGGTTATAAAATGCACCCTTAAGCTCTAATACCCCCCTAGTGGTACAAATGGAGGATTAATGCCCTCCAGTAGGTCGTATAGGGAATTTAACACTCCCTACAGGCCTGCGAGAGGGCATTAGTGTGCAAATACTACTTTAGGGCATCTCAGATCTGCAAAATTCCACCCTAGAAACTGATAAGAAAGGTTAAGCAATGCATAGAGCAAGGTTTTAGCCTCTACTTGGGACTAACAGAACATCAAATGGTTGCCCGGATCTCCTACAATGGTCCGTGGAAATTCTGCTCCTCTTTGGCTCCAAAACGCTCTCACAATTCTCAAATAGTGAAAATAATGCATGTGAAAGCTCAAAAAACTTCCTTATATTTACTTTTGGAGACATTATTTTTTTGAAATCATCAAAGAGGCAGAAGTCCAGTCTCCATGACTTTTTATCATGCATGAACCCATATGCATAGGAACTGCTATTATTTTTTGTTTTTTATACTTTTTTCTACTTTTGATGAAAGTACCCTCAGGAATGAAAAGAAGTAAAAGCTGCATGCAATTCTCAAAAGAGTGTTTTTATTTTATGGGATATTTTATCGCTCTCAAAAAACTAAAAAATCCCCGAGTTTTTCATCATTAAGCTCATTAAACACATATCATGATGGTTTGAGCAACTCTTTTTCACTCTTTTTCTAGCTCATTAAACTGAAAAAGATCATTAGAGCATTCTTTTTAGGCGCCTTTTTCTCACTCATAAAACTAAAAAAATCCCGAGTTTTTTTTCTTTTGGCTTGTTAAACATTTATAAATATGACTCGAGAATTCTTTTAGGTAGTTTTCTCTCTTGTTAAATTGAAAAGTCCTGAGTTTTTGTCACCGGGCTCATTAAAAATCTACGGCATCAACAAGAGCACTTGCTTTTCTGGGACCATTTCTCGCTCTTAAAATCGAAAAATCCCTGAGTTTTTCCCCTTCTTCGGGCTTGCTAAATCTACGACGAAGGAATGAATAGTTATTTTACCTCTTTGTCCTTGCTCAATAAACTGAAAAACATACCTTGAGTTTTCTTCATTTGACTCGTTAAAATTTGATGAAGGTATTGAGTTTGTCATCATGTGACTCATTAAAAATTCACGACGAAAAATGAGTTTAGTCTGTCTCCTTGTACTCATAACAAAATTAGTTCAACATCTATTGAACATAGGTTTCTCTTTATCCGGATTCAATAGATTAACTCACGGAAAAGTAACCGATCCGGGTACACTATTAACCTTTTGTCACACCCTATTAACAACTCTCACAAAGGGACCACCATGCAGTCGTTCTTTATGATCGTTTCAGACTCTCTAAATATGAAAAGACCACTGACTTTTCTAGTATGGAATCATTAAATTACACAGACAAGATATAGAGTCGCTCTTTTTACGATCCTTTTCAGACTCTCAAAATATGAAAAGATCGACGAGTTTTCCTGTCTGGACTCATTAAACTAATCAGATAGGGCATAGAGTCGCTCTTTTCGTGGTCCTTTTCAGACTCATAAAATATGAAAAGATTGACGAGTTTACTTGTCTAGACTCACTAAACTAATCAAACGGGGAAAGTAGACAATACAAATGCATTCAGTATCAGAAAGCATGGTTTGGTAGCAGTTGTTTCCTTGAACATGGCACTCCCTCAAATAAATTTTCCTTGTGACGGCCTCTCAATATGAATCCTACCATCCTATGAGTTTAGCCTAAATACCTCGATGTTCCCGCATCTCTGTATCCTAAAACTCTTTGGTGTTCATGAGTCTAGTGCTACATGGTTAAAACCATTGTCACGCCTTCTATTGTTCAAGGGTTAACCTTTTGTTTCCTCCATCAACCCATCAAACATATCCTTTCATCATGCCCTCTATTTTTTAGACCCAATGCTCAAAGATTCCTCAAAAAACAAATCATTCTTGTCCCACTTCTTGTCGATTGATGTAGGACACATTATTTCCTACCTTTCGATAGGTATCTTATTATCGACTTCAACACTCTATCTAGGAAGACAACCCAGAAACACATTCAGTACCTTGGTACTTGTAGACATTAGTGGTAGTCCGCCTTGTGTTTAATCAGGGGTTCTATTATTGGCTCCTAGTTATGCAATTCTACGGGTGTTTGATGATAAAAACATCTTTCACACTCGTTAGATTGTACTGTGCATCTTGGAGACCATCACCATTATTGGTGGCCTTCCTCACATTTGTTAACGGTCTCCATTATTTACTGGTCATCAGATGATTTCATGCATGTTCGACATCAATGCATATATTCAAATGTATCGATCTATGTTGTTTGGTGAAGCGGAAATCAAGACCTTAGGTAGAGGCTTGCATCAATCATCCTTGTTTCCTCTCCCAAGTTGTGTATATTGTTTTTTAGAGACAGCTCATCAGAATGATCATATTATGACATCGGATCCGCATTGTTCTTATCAGCACCAACATTGTCATATATCTTTCATGAGAAATCACTTTGACATAGCTACTGAGCATGGGAATGCTAGATTCAGGATATGATTTTAGTAGTTATATATATATATATATATATATATATATATCTGTGTGTGTGTGTGTGTGTGTTGTATCAGGTTTGCCGTACAATCCGAAGCTTCAATCCTCTCTCTCTTTTTTTCAAAGAAGGAAAATTACAGTTAAGTAAAGTATTCTGGCCATCGTCATAGCCTCTAATCCCACACTTCAGGGGGCATCTATTATACAACAAAATGACCCCCTCATCATCTCATAGGGGAAAGATATGATAGTTGGAGCAAAGACCAATATCACATGCCTTGTTTCCACACTAACACTCGCTAGACACTAACGACTTACTTTATAAAACTTATCTATAAGGATAAGGGTGCGTTAGTGACCCTACTAACTCTAGTTGTTAGTTCAGGAACAACCTTAGTGGATCCTAATGAAGTTCTATAGGTCAGGGGAGTGATTTGACTCATAAATATCTAGATATTTGCTCCTAAATCTACTCAAGAAAAGCAAGGAAACATCTCAAGTTTGACCTATTTGGGGGATTTCTAATCCTAATGAAGGAGGCAAATGGGAAAGAGTTGAAAAGCATGGCAACTTCATTGCTTTTACCTTAAGGAACTCATGGAGGAACTTGGAAACCCTAAATCGATTGCTACATATGCAAAGCTAGGGCTATGGTGATAAAGGTCAGATCATTTGAAAGGATAACTTACTTTATTATTGAGCATAGTCTCAAACCTAAGCATAAGAAGTTGGTAAGAAGGGAGAGAGAGAGAGAAGTTGGAGGGGTAACGGAAGGCTCATACAACAGATGGTTGTAATCACTCTTCCAACATTAATATAGAACTGCAGTTGTACTATCTACTCTGTGGTGTTGGTAACATCATTCATTTATTTGTTTGTCCAATACTTGTTAGCATTAGTAGCTTATTCATGTGTAACTAGATGTCTTTTATGTATTCATGTATTAGTTATCAAAGTTGTATGTTGTGATTATGCTTTTCTCTTCTATGTGCAGGACTTGATCTAGAGCTGGCTCAAGGGACTTCCGCCGAGCTGCATTCTGCTCTCCACCAAATCTACACAGAAGCTTGAGGCAATTCATTTGTTTTGAACTAATAGTTAGTTAATTTTTATGGACATGCATTTAACTTTGTGACAACTACAGATAATCTTACAGTTTGCCAAGGGTCCCAGGAAGACCCTTGAGAGTATCTCCATTCTCCATACACCATGTATTTTATCCTATAGAAAAGATTAATCCTCGTAGGAATTAAATATTTTACACCTTATACTTTTCTTAAATTTCATTTTGAAGAGAAAATTTCTCTTTAGAACCAATACCCTAACCTAGATGTTTTCTGGGAATTATTACAAGTGTGACCTTCCTCCACTCCTGGCATTGCTAAGGTATCAGGACGCAAGGTTTCGGCTCAAACCGTCCCGCGAGTTCTTATTGTCATTATTATTTTTGTTGGGCTCAGGCTGGGTTAAGAACCCATGCCATAGAGTTGACAATTGCACTAGTTTATGAAACCATACCTCTAAAGGGGTAAGGTATGGCCCAATACCCTTTAGTCTTCTAATTTGTAATTACGTATAGAATCCGTTTTAATTGTAATGTAGAGATAGGTTGTAGTCTGTAATGCATTTTTCAAAGGATAAGGGATCGTTATCTCTAGAGCATATTATTTGTACTATGTGTGATACAAGTTTAATAGAAGTTTTATTGTGTGTAATATATTCTTCTCTTCCTTAACAATGGAGGATGGTAGGCCTTTTGCAATGTTTAGTGATTACATTTATTAAATTCTATAATGTCTATCTATCTCTATTTAGAATGGTTTTCAAGTTTGTAAGAATAATTTAGGTAGTGATTACATTTATTAAATTCTATAATGACTATCTATCTTTATTTAGAATTTTTTTCAAGGTTGTAAGAATAATGCAGGCATAATTTGAGTTTTGAATAGTATCATTAAATCATGGATTGTTACTTTAGTTATGAGGGTTTTATTTCTATGTTCCAATCATTCCCAGTTTCCTATAAATATACTTTTATTATACTTAAATGTTTAGTTTTTCTGTAAGGAAGGGAGTCTCGTTCACATTGTTATGTGGTTATATGTTTTTTTAAAAGGGACTAAGAGTGTGTTCTCCTTCTTCTTATCATTATGTCAATTCCTTGCACAATAATGAAATAGAATGTGGTTGATAAATTATTTTAAAAATATGTATACACAGTTGCAACACCTTTGTTATTTGTGAGACTCTTCTATCTATTATTTTTTATTTCTGTTAGAACTTATTTATAGTCACTTCTTATCTTATTGGGTGTATTTTTTTAAGAACATGTTTTAGTCCATAGATAACATAGGGGATATTTGTAATGGATAATCCCTATCCTTTCTTTGAGTCTTATTTTATGTCGTTTGGGACAGTGGGTTCGCTATAGAGTTTCCTCCTACAACCTTCCCTGTAACATATAAAACCTTATTTAATTATTTAACACATTCTATATCTATATATATTTAACTAATGCATTAATCAAATGTTTATTTACACTACATAAGTAGTTCCAATGAAATATTCATAAAAAATTAAGTATTATTGAGTACCTATACTCCACATCTATTAACAATACAAATGCTCACTCTCTTAGAAATTTTTTTTTTTTTCCTATGGAGTCCATTCATGTCCTATAACATATCACAATCATTCCAAAAATTATTTTACAATTATCTTTTTCATACACAAAGGCTATAATCTTGTACCAGTACATGATTTATGTACAAATATTCATACATTGTTAGGCCATAGATAACATTCTTATTCTACTTCATTATTATACTCTCAAATACATCTAAGCACAAACAAATTAAACCTACTCTTATCTAAACCATTTCTAGAAAAAGGTAAGAGGATTCAACAATCCACTAAGCCTTGAACCAATTCTTCATTGGTTCCCTCAGAGCTACCCCAAACTGATAGGAAGAATAGTCTCACAGAAGGATTTTTTAACCTCTAGGTTTAACACCTCATAAACCCTTTGTAGCATCCTGCTAAATTTACTTGGTTCTACGAGTCTTCCTCTCCCATTGTCTTATGTTTAAAGAGTTGTCTTTATCTCTCACAGATATTCATATTTTTACAGATTCCACCTTATGGAATTTATCTCCAGCCATATATAAGGATGGTGGTTTGTCTATCTGTCTTCTTCAACTCTTTTTCTCCCAGGAGAACTCATTGAAGGAGGATTTTTCTATTTTTGTTATTGCATTTCTAGGCACAACCAACTCCAACTATTTTTCTTAATAGTTAGGGATAATCTCTCTTATTGTCATTTTACTTTTTTCTCGAGAGAGTTAACAACTTAAAGTAATTTCAAAATTTCATTTTCCCCAAATAATGTTTCCATTATAATATTCATTGTATGTTATTACTTTCTTTAATCAAAATTTAAATAAATTTAATCATATAGTAACTCTTCCAGGGGTATTACGTCTCCCCCCTCTAACAAAACATCATCCCTGGTGTACTTTCATATGTTCATGTCCATTTGAATAACACTAGGAAGGAGTTTCTCATCTCATCCTCTAAATCCTAGGTAGCCACATTAGATCCAAAGTGCTTCTATTGTACTTTAACCTATGTGATGGATGGATTCCAGAATATAGTCTCCCTCCCATCCAAGATTTGTTGTGTTTCAACCTCTAATTCTCCTTTCCATTCGAGTTGTACCACATGCCAATAAATTACATGGGATGGATCATGTACATAACTTTTGAACAACGATACATGAAATATATTATTAACTTTAACATATGTTGGCAATGTCAACTGATAATCCACTGGTCCAACTCTAGCCAAATGTTCAAAGGGTCCATCAAAGCGTGGAGCTAATTAAGGAAACAAATACCAGCTTTAAGTAACTCTTATTTTGTTTTACTTTCACATAAACAAAATTTCCCACATAGAATTATTTATGTGTCCTTTTGAGGTAAGCATAAAATTTCTACCTATCTTGAGTAGCTTTTAATTTTTTTCTTGATCCTTTTTATCATTTCCTCCATTTATTGTAGTTGTTCTGGTCCTAACATGTTTCTATCTCCTTCTTTACACCAATTTAAGGGAACATGACATATTCTACAATACAAGGCCTCCAGGGATTCATCCTAAGTGAGGTCTAGTATGCATTCTTTTAGAAAAATCCCACCAAGTGTAAATAACCTTCCCGCTTAGTACATTGATTCATAATTTACATACACAACATTTATTCAAATAATTGACTAACTTTTTCTATCCACTCATCCATTTGCAGGCGATATGTAGTACTGAAATTAAATTGTGTTCTTAATCCATGAAATAAATATTTCCAAAAGTTTAATGTAAACTTCACTTCTCTGTTTGATATTATTGTCTTTGGTATTCCATGTAACCAAAATTTTTACCTCATAAAAACTTCTACTACCTGGGCAACCTTATAAGTGGATTGTACATGAATAAAGTGAGCAACCTTAGTGATTTTATCCACCACTAGTATAATTGAATCATGTTGTTTTCTTTTTTTGGGTAAATTGGTAATAAAGTCCAGGGATATCACTCCGATTTTCATTCTAGGATTAGTAGGGGTTTTAGCAATCCTCCTAAATGTTGATGCTCTCCATTCACTAGTTGACACTCTTGACACTTGTTCAAATACTATGCAACCTCCCTTTTCATTCTAGGCCAACAATTTTTTTTGAGTGAATTAATCATTTTCTGGTACCCTAGGTGTATTGCATACGGTTTGTTGTGGTATTTAGTCAATAGTAACTATTTGATTTCATGCTCATTTTGAATGTAGCATATATTTTTATATAAAATACAACCCATTTTTTTTGACTTCATACTCTAAATTCCTCCATTGTGGAGTTTCACTCCTCACATTGTGATAAAACATTTTATAATTGAGATCACTTATTGTTGCCTTTTTTATTTTTCAAAAAAAAATATGGTTTGATTTTACTTACTCCAATCTCACATAAGGAACTTGAATTCCTTATTAAAGCATTATCCACCCTATTCTCCTTCCCTTTGATATGATTTATGTGAAAATTGTATTCGCTCAAAAACGCCATCCACCTAGTTTGCCTGACATTTTGGGAAGGTTGGCTGAAAAGAAAAATTTAGACTAAGGTAGCTTGTTATTAATATAAATGTATTAACCATTAAATAATTCCTCCATATTTCAAGGGCATGTCTAACAATTGTTAACTCTAAGTCATAAGCTACATATTTTTTCTCATGCTCCTATAATTTATGGAAATCTTATGCTATCATATGGCCTTCCTACTTCAATACAGGTCCCCGTAGACCTTACAAACTTGAATAAGTACAAACAACAAATTATTTGTTTAAATATGCTATTTGTAATATGGCTGCCTCTATGAACAAATTTTTTAGCCTCTCAATGTTGTCTTGGCATCTTTGCATCCATTTGAATTTTACCCCGTTATTTTGTAAGGAAGTTAAGGAGTGTGCTATTATTAAGAAACCTTCTATAATTTAGTGATAATATCTAATTATTCTTATGAATGACCTTATATATTCCACATCATTTGGGATTGGCTAGTCAATATAGTGTTAACCTTTTCCAGGTCCACCATTAGGCCTTCTTTGGATATCGCATGACCAAGATATTGTATGTTATCTTGGTATAATTCACACTTGTTGAAATTTTGTATACAAAAAATGATCCCACGGTTTTTTCATCATTCGTTCTACGTGATATTTATGCTTTTCCAAGGTTTTCAATTATACCAATTTTTAATCTATAAAAATCAACACAAAATTGTCTAAAAACTTATTGAACACGCTATTCATTAAACACATGAATATATTGGGGGTGCTTGTAAACCCAAAAGATAAAATTGTAGTTTCATAATGCCTATATAGTGTTCAAAAAGTTGTCTTGGGAATGCCTTCTCCTTTGATACTCAACTAGTGATATCCATATCTAAGATCTAATTTTGAAAATAATGTCACTCCTTTGAATTGATCCAATAGTTAATAAATCATTGGAGTAGGATACTTGTTTTTAATAGTCAATTTATTTAATTGACAATTATTGATGCATAGTCTAAAGGTCCCATCCTTATTTTTTATGAAAATAACTGGTGCACCCCATTGTGACAAGCTAGGTCATATGTATCTCTTATTAAGCATTTCTTGCAATTACATTTTTAATTCAGTAAGTTTTGGCACACTCATTTGATATGGGCCTTTGAAGTTGAAAATAATTAATATTATTTTGTATTAATGGAGAAATGGTTACACAAGTTGTAACGTATCTCCTTAGTTTAGGATTTGTTCCTAGATTTTAGGAGTTTGGTTGCAACTTCCTATTGTACTTAATGATGTAATCTTTCATTCATGAAGAATAAAGTGAACGGAAAAATTTCTCTTTTTTTGAGTGCAGTCTCTAGGTGCAGTACTCACCTGTGAGCTGTAACTCCTTTTTTTTCAATTCAAGTCTGATTTTTATCTTGGTATCAGAGCTTAGAGTAGGGACAACCTAGATTTTTTTTTTCTCTTTAGGGATGCATCCTTGTACACAACTGTAGTGGCAGTGGAGTATATAGAAGATTCGTAGGATCAGGTGGACTACAGTAACACGTGTAGCACAGGACTCAGATGACAGATCATCTGTAAGTGCAACAAAGCGTTGGCGCGGGTTTTCAAGGAATAATCGCACCACTTGGCGTGGTTTTGAGAAGGATAGTCACGTCGACAAGCCAAAAATTCTATTGGCACGGAAAATCAAGCCTTAAGTGCACCAATTTCGTGACTCGCATCGATTTTTTTCTGGCGTGGGTCTTTCGCTATTGAGAACCGCCAGGCTCTTTCTCTTTGGAAGATCTGCAAATTTTTCTTTTTTTTTTTTGCAGATCGGCCTTGCCCGGTGGTGGCCTTGCTTTGTGGTGGTACTTTGAAGCTTTAGATCTTCTCGGTGGAAGTAGATCGGATTTTATCGGTGGTGGCGCATTGGAATTCCTGATCTGTTCGGTGGCAGCAGATCGGATTTGCTCGATGGTGGTGCATTGGAGTTCTTGATCTGTTTGGTGGTAGCAGATTGGACTTGCCTGGTGGTGGCACATTGGAGTTCCAGATCTATTTGGTGGCAGTAGATCGGACTTTCCCAGTGGTGGCTCATTGAAGGTACAATTTTTTTTTCAGCAAAACAGAGGTTTAGATCTGGTATATGGTGTTTTTTTTTGTGACCTGAAAGTGTTCAGTTTGATAGACTTATTCATCAGAGGATTAGAAATTTTATCAGTCCAATATGAATAACAATATAGAATCGTACCTCCACGAGTTTGGCAAACTCGATGGATCGAATTTCACTAACTAGAAATTCAGGATGCAGAATTTACTTGAAAGCACAAATGCGTGCTCGATTGTTATAGGAAATGAGCTGAGACTAGGATCAGCTGCACAAGAGCAAGATTAGGATAAAAGGGAGACAAAAGCAAAGGTCATATTGAAGATGTCCGTCAAGGACAATGTTATCCCTTATATTAGAGACTGTAAATGGGTCACTAACATTTGGACAACGCTCAAAAACCTATACTAGATGTAGAATACAAACCGTGTCATGTCACTCAAAGGCAATCTATTTGCATTGAAGATGGAGGAGAATGAATCTGCTGCTGGACTCATTGCTAGAGTTAAAGATCTGAAGGACAGATTGGGAGATATCAGAGAGAAAGTTTCTGATTCAGATCTGGTCATGATCACATTGAACGGAATGACTGATGAATACTAGGTGTTCATCTCAGGGCTATCAGCAAGGGAGAAAGTCCCTGTGTTTGAAGAGCTGATAGGGATTCTGCTACAGGAAGAAGAGAGACGAAAAAATTTTAAATTAAAGAGAAATGACCTTACCCTGATGGCAAAAAAGAGACAGTATAGAGGGAAGCAACATCAGCAACTACAGCAGCAACAATAGAAAGGAGCCAACACATTTCAGAAGAGACCACTTAAAGGTATGACCACTAATAATTTTCCCATCAAGAAATGTTTTTACTATGGAAAACCTGATCACTAGATTAAAGATTGTTATAAGAGGCAGGCAGGCGAAGGAAGAAACAAACAGAGAAAACATAAGAGTTACTTTGTTGAGGAAGAAGAAGATCATAGCCACGAACTTAGACTATTTATAGTCAATTGTGCTCTTTCAGCTTTAAAGTGAGATGAGGATGACATATGGTATGTCGACTCTGGCGCATCCTCACATATGACTGGTAAGAAGGAACAGTTTGAATTTCTTGAAGAAACTTCATGTGGGTTGAAAATCTATTTAGGAGATGACAGTGGATACTAGATCAAAGGATATGGTGACATTCATGTAAAGTTACCTAGTGGTGACATTAGACATCTTAAAAATGTATTGTATGTTCTAGGAATTAAGAAAAATTTGGTCTCTGTCTCAATGATTACTGATCAGGACATGCAAGTTCAATTCTTTAAGACTAACTCTGTCATTAAGAATAGCCAGATGGAAACAGTTGCAATGGGAGTGCGCATTGGGAACTTGTACAGACTAGATGTGAAGAGTACGCCACAAGAAGCAATGGTTCCAGTTGGATCCACAGTTGAAGATCTCTGGCATCAACGATTCAGCCATCTGAATTTGCAAGACCTCATCTTACTTCAAAGAAAAGGTATGGTTGATGGACTCCTTTTTTTCCATAGTATTAAGTTGGACTGTGATGGATGTGCATTAGGTAAAATGCATAGAGAAGAGTTCTTTTTACATATCAATAGAAAGGAAAGATATATTTTAGAACTAGTGCATACAGACATCTGCGGACCTATGAAAACTAGGTCATTAGGAGGAGCATATTAATTTCTTTTATTTACAAATGATTGCACTAGATTTTCATGGATATATATTCTGAGTAAAAAGAGTCAAGCCTTTCAGAATTTTAAAGAGTTTAAATCCATGGTAGAAAATTAGACAGGAAAAAGGAAAAAAATTCTCCGCTCAGATCACGAGGGAGAATACAGGTTGGGAGAGTTCATGGATTTCTAAAAGTAGCATGGGATTGTGCAACAGTTTAGAGTGCCCCACACTCCACAGCAGAATGGAGTGGCAGAGTGGAAGAACAGAACTCTTGTGGAGTGCACAAGGAGCATGCTTCAAGGTAAGGGTCTATCAAATGGTCTTTGGCAGAAGCTATTAACATTGTTGTGTATTTAAAGAATAGGAGTCCTACTATATGTTTAGGCTTCAAAAACCCTTTTGAAGCATTGTTTGGATTCAAACCAGTAGTAAGTCACTTAAGAATATTTGGGTCAAAAGCTTATGCTCATATACCTAAAGTAGATAGGAAGAAGTTAGATCCCAAAGCCCTGAAATGTATATTTTTTGGATATGGCACTGAGTTCAAGGCATATAAGTTATATAATCTTGTGACTCACAAGGTTTTTGCAACCATATTTGTCATATTTCATGAATAGGTTGAAGAAGGAAAGGAGGATTCTAACAGTGATTGCCACATTCCATTGCTAATAGAAGAAAACAGTGAGGAAGATGAAGAGCAGGAGCAGAAACAAGAATAAAAAGTAACAGATAATGTAATCAATGATGATGCAAGCCCAGAAAACACTGAAATAGAAAGAGTTGAGGTAAGTCCCCTACCAGGGAGATCAGGTAGGAAGACTCGATTATCTTCTAAATTGAAAGACTATGCATTAATGCCAGAGATTGTAAACATTGTAGAACCTGAAAATTATGAGGAAACGAGTAAATCTGATGCATGGAGGGCTGAAATGTATGAGGAAATAGAATCAATAAATAGAAACCATACTTGGGATTTGGTTGAATTGCCTGAAGGTAAAACCCCCATAGGATGCAAATGGTTGTATAAACCAAAAATAAATGCAGATGGGAGTATAGAGAAACTTAAAGCTAGATTGGTAGCAAAGGGTTACTCACAGCAAGAGGGAATAGATTTCGATGACACCTTGGAGAAATCTATGTCCCTTGAGAAGTCTTCTCAACCAGATAGCTTCACATGAGTAGATGATATTCTAGGACTACTACAGAAAAGGGACATAGATTTCACTCCTTTGTTTAGACTATTGATAACAAATCTGAGATTTTATTATTTCTTCGTCCATAGTCTTTGGATTATCATTCTAAATCCCTGCAATAAAGTGGAATACAATTCAAAAAAAGTTGGACTTTTTCCTTTTCATCCTTGATGTAGATAAATGGGTAAATTTTGTTATTAGTTCATCCATTGACATATGTCTGAAAATTAATCATGGAATTCCTTTCCTTGATCATCAAAGTATTGCTTAGGTAAATACTTTCATTTGAACAACTTATGAAACTCCCCCCATTCACCTCCTGCCCTTCTAGACTGTAGACAGTTATTATTTTCTCCCACCATAATGATGCCTTCCCTTGAAACTTGTATGTGGCAAACTTGGCCTTTAATTTCAAGGGGTAATCATATACTTGGAAATATCTACTAATATTCAACAATAAACCTTTAGGTGCTTCCTCTATTTCCCCATCAAAAGTTGGGGGTCTAATTTTTCAAAATTCTCCATGAAGTTCTATATTTGGCTTCTTCCTTTTCATTACTTTCATTTTAGAGCCACTATGCTCCACTTTAGCAATTTTATCCTCTCATTTTTCTGCTACTTCTTCTGCATTTCTATGTTTTGAAAATTTCCCTCAATTTTCTTCATCTATTATTGTTTTTACTATTTCGTGGTTTGTCCTGTCAATTAAATTTTTGATTAATTACCCCTATAGTACACAAACATTTTGCAATTACTCATGTCCCCCGTGCACATTTATTAGTTTAGTATGCATTTTTCTCATCATGTCTAATAGTTATCTATTAGCTGTATTTTACAATTTTTATCCTAAGTGTACATAAATCTCCTTCTCTCCAATATGCATACCTTGTGGTTCATTCATTTTGCTTGATCCTCATAACTCCTCTCCTTTTTGTATATCCATATTCATTCATTAGTCAACAAAAATAGATTTAATTCAAGGCCACAATTTTGTAACTTGGTCTTTGACACCACCTGTAACATTTCCCTCATCAAAGTGTAAATTACCACAAAATATACATGGGTAACTACAGTAAAGAAAAACAAATCTAGATAAACTAGTATCTGATATTGTAATAGTTCAATGCCTGTTAATATTTTCCTCATTAAGTCAAGAACTATTTTTTATCCACCTGTAAATGTAAGATTGTTCTTCTTGCAACATATGTTGTTCGCAACCTACATCTTTTCTACAAACCATAGATTATTCTCAAAGCTCTATATTATTACTATTTTGTTTTATGTTGGGGCAAGTCTTTTGATCTAATCATATATTAATATCTACAACCATAGGAAACGTCTCTTATATATATATATATATATATAATATATATATATATTATATATATATAGATATCATGGTGTTAATTGTACTCATATTAGCAAAATTTTCGTGGGTACATGCTAGGTTGGTGCTAGTCCTTACAACCTTGGACTTCCCAGTGCATATATATCTCTCTCTCTGGCACACATATATCATAGTGTGTATTGCAATGGTAAGTCCTTAGTTGGAATTCATGGAGGGATGTTTTCATTTCTTATATTACTTAGCTAACCTATGTTTCCAAGAATTTTATCACATCTATATGAGATTGGTTGGATGGTTATGTTTTGACCACATACCTTTTTTTTTATTATGCATGCATGCATTTTGCAAGGTGGCGTCTAGTTGTCTTTCCAATGTGACAATATGTGTTTATTGTCATGATGGATGGTCATGATTTATTTGTATAAATTAATGATGGAGATTGACTCAATAGTGTTTAGGGTAACCACCCTACTCCTAGCCTATCATAGACTCTCATTCTCTCGAAGATTCTCAATGAAAATTTTCTCTATAATGGGGTTTGATTCTCGACTTCTATTAAAGGATTACCCTTGGAGAAAATGGTTGAATCTCTTATGTTTTTCAAAGGTGAGTCTCTGACCTATACCACGACTCTCAAATTTACTTAATTGACTTGGAAATGGGTTTCCTTTGGTAATTTTTTGGTGGCCTCTATATTATAGATTACATAAGGTATCTCCTCTTATACCCTAGTTTCATGTTCTTTTCATGTTTTATGAGATGCTTAAATTCTTCATGCCATTGTTACAATGGTAGGCCTATGGATATTATTACATGAGGATTTTATCGAGAGTGGCACTAATGAGGGTCTAGAGCCACCAATTTTCATCACAACCTCCTTTGTACTTAAATGACTCTTCATAAGGTTAATATGGCTTCTATCCCTTCTTTCATTTTCAATGGTTTTTTTTATTTGTTTCATTTGAATACCATTTGAGAAGTTATGACCACCATTCAAAGTGTTTCTTAGTAATTTGACTTTTGAGGCTTTTTCTCGCTTGGGTTTTTAGGGACAATCATTGGCCGCTATTTATGTTAATAATCATAGGTATTATGGATGGTATTCACTCTAAACTCCTTATACTTCTCTTAAGTTTCATTTTAAAGAGAAAATGTCTTCTCATAACCAATATCCTAACACATTCATTACCTAGGGATTATGATAGGTGTGTCCTTTCTCCACTCTGAGCACACCTAAGGTATCACAAATAAGGGTTTTCGGCTCCAGCCATCCCACAAGTTCTTATTGTGATTATTACTTTTTTTGGCTTCAATTTGGTTAAAAACCCATGCAATGGTGTTAAGGATTACATTGGTTTATAAAACGGTAGCTCTAAAAGGGTCGAGTCTAGCCTAATTCCCTTCTTATTTCTATTTGTAATTACACATAGAATTTGTTTTCTTTGTAATGTTAAGAGACAAGTTGTAGCCTACAATGCAGTGTTCCATCCATAAGTGACCGTTAAGTCTGAACCATAATATTTGTACTCTGTGAAACAATCTTAAGAAGATTTATTGCAGGTACTATATTCTTTTCTCCCTTAACAAAGATGGATGGTAGGCCCTTTTGAAATATGCAATGATTACATTTATTAAATTTTATAATGAATACTTATCTTTATTTAGATAGGTTTTCAAGGTTGTAGAACAATGTAGGCATAATTTGAGTCTTGAATGCTATCATTAAACCCTAAATTGTTACTTTGGTTACAAGGGTTTTATTTCTCTATTCCAATCATCACCATTTTCCTGTAAATATAATTACCATTACACTTGAATATTTATTTTTTCTATAAGGAAGGGAAACTCATCCACATTGTTATGTGGTTATATGTTTTTTTTATAAGGGAATAAAAATGCCTTCTCTTTCTTCTTGTCACGATGTCCATGTCTTGCACAATAATGAACTTGCATGTGCTCAAAAGTTCTCTTACAAATATGTATGCACAATTACAACACATATGTTATTTGTGAGACTCTTTTATCTATTGTGTTCTATTTATTTTAGAACTTATCTATAGTCTCTTCTTATTATGCTAATTGTATTTATTTTAAACAAATAACCTCTTGTAGTCCAAATATAACCCAAGGGATCTCTATAATGAAGAACCCATATCATTTCCCAAAGTCTTATTTTATTGCATTTATGATTAAGGATTATCTATAGGGTTTCCTCTTGTGCCAAATTCATCAAATTGTTATTTCTAGTACGTAAGTAGTTATAGTGAAACATTCATAACAATTCAAGTACTATTCAATACTCGCAATCCATCGAGATTAATAATACATCTACTCACTTTCTTAGAAGTATTTTTTCTTTTTTTCTTGCTCATTCCATTCCTATCCTATAACATGTCACAGTCATTCCAACAAATATTTTACAATTATATTTTTTATGCACAAAGCCTATAATCCTATACGAGTACATATTTTGTGTATAACTCTTCTTGTAAAATACACCTTTATTCCATAAACAAAATTCTTCTTCTATGTAATTATTCTACTCTCATCAAGTACATCTAAGCACAAACAAATTAAACCTACTCTTATATGAACCGTTTTTGGAAAAAGGTAAGAGGCTTGCACAATCCACCCAACCATGAACCAATTCTTCACTAGTGTTTGTTATAGACATTTTTGGGCACTTCAACCCCAATCACAAATTTCCATCAACTGAGGGCTCTTAAGTCCCTAAAGGGTTGCTTCACTGCCTAAATGAACAAGGTCAATTGATTACATCATCTCCCAGAAGTTCTCCACTGAAAACTGCTCATAAATGGTCAAAACTGGACCATACTGAAAGCTCCATGCAGAGGGTGCGATGCATATCACCTTCCCAACGTACAGGGTGCAATGCATACTATTTTGCTCCTCTGTAGGGTGCGATGGTCGGGAATGGACAAATGGTAGGGACCAAAACGCAAGGTGGAAGATCATGGAATCTTCCAGAATCTTCGCCTCTGACACTTGCCACTCCATTTTCGACCAGGGATGAGTAAAAGATCTTCATTCTCCAATTGGAAGCAAGAACTGTCAGAGAGAAGACACTAATCAAGATCCCAAAAGATGACTCACCTCTCTGTAATCATCTATATATGGATCCCTCATCACAGAGATCCAGGGGCTGGAATTTTGTAACTTATATAGAAGTGTTGTTGGTATTCTGGTGTACATTCATAGTGCTTGGTGATTTTGCTTTGCTTGAGGTGAAAGAAGGGCTTCTTAGCTAGAGGATGATGCTGGGTCATAGCTACTCATGGTTGTAATCCTCTTGCTACTTTTTGTCTGAATAAAGTTATTCTTGTTTCCTTCCATATTCTGGTGTACTTGTTTATATATGCTTGTATATGGTTAATGTACATCTGATCAAGCATTATTTATGAATTTAGATCCTTGTTTCCTACATAGTAGTATGTTGGTGTGATTCTAAAGGTCCTTTTGAAGCTGAGCAGACAAAGAGCGAGCAGCAAAACTCTATCAAGAAGGAGAGGGAATCGAGTGCAAGACCCAGGTTGGACCTCTTGGTTCTCCTCTCATCTATTTTCATAAAAGGAATCAATATTAGACTTTGATTATTTGTTTCTAAGATAGCCACCCATCTTAGTGGGAATAGCAGCATCCGTGTGGACACTATTCCTGTATAACAAAATGGTGACTCCGTTGGGGAAGAACTAGATTACTTGTTAGCCTATCTATCCTTCTTTCTTTTATAAACATATAGACGGAGCCTGAAGTCAAGCCAGCTAGCCTTCAAACTGCATTTGTCATACAAATGCAAAGTAGATTAATGTTGCTTCAATCAATTTCCAGGTTTTTGTTTATAAATTAAACAATAGATCTGCAAGCAATCTAATTGCCCTAAGTAGTGGCTTTAGTAACCTCCTAAATCACCCCTATGTTTTTACATACATTGATCTGTACTTATTCAGCTTAAACACCTGAACTAAACTGCAAAATGTGAGTGAAGTCTCGTTCAAAGTCTCGCATTGTAACCATCGCACCCTACCTTCAAGGCAGTCTGTATGCATCGTACTTCCCGAATGGAGTAACTGTGCTGCATACTGAGTTCACTATGTAACAGGTGTGATGGTCAGGGAGGATTGATTTTACCCTCTGACTGTGGATTTTTCTCACTGTTTTCAGTTTTATTCAAGAGTTTTTGTTGTCTTTAATCAATTTTCTTCTGTGAATACCCCCTTCTGTAGCATTATTCTGCCTCCTTAGTGCAAAGAAATATAAACGTTTTTTTATCTATTGTGCGTCGTTTTAGTTCTCTTTTGCAAAAAATAACATAGTCAAACTATTGTCACTAGATCTGAAAGTGCTGTAGCTGTCGTTTTTAGTTTTAGGAAGCAATCCAGTTGTTTTAGATAGTTGATTATACAGTTATTATTGCATAAGACTTGATTTATTAGTTTTAAAGTGTCGAAAAGCGATTTCCATTTCAAAATCGCAAAGTGTCTCTTTTGTTTTCACTTTGTTTTGAAAAAGAATTTTGTTGAGTACAGTCGCTTTAAAAGTAATTAAATTTTGCACATAGTTTTCCTAGTGTCATTTACACATTAAGGGAACTGAAAACCAATACATGCTTGTGCATTTGCATCTTGAATGCTTGGCTTGATTTAGGACTGTGCATATTAGTGTGTGCTCTGTGCTCTATGAAGAAAAGATGCTTGACTTTCCTCCCCTTAGTAGCTAGGATTTTCATTGCTGAAAGAAGATAAAACGTCTATTTATCATGTTAGACTGCATTTAGGAATTTTACTTACATCACGTGGAACCTGAAAGGCAAACTGCTAAGCAAGATCAACTTAAAATAAATCCCAATGAATCTAACAATGCTTTGGAACTTAACGCAACATCTAGAGGTCTAGGCTAGAGACGTATTCTAGCATCGTAAAGCCTGGTAATTGTTGCTTTCAGTGCTGGTTGGGTGATTCCTCCACTCTGAGATGATCAGTGCTAGTACGGATTTGTGCTCCCATGTACCGTTGCGTATATATTGGGAGACCACTATAGGCTACATCCTTTATCCATAGGAAGCCATGTCTGCCATCCTATTGGTCGTAATACACCGAAGACAACATTCGGGAAGACTGTCTGCCGTACCGTAAAAAGTATTCTGTAGTTTTACAATTAATTTGGTAATCCTCTCTGCCTAGATCTCTAGAGAAGTCCATTTTGCTCCTTTTCAGACTCCTTAAAGGGAAAGGTCCTCTGAGTGCTTGTCACATCAAGCTCAATAAAAATTGAAGGCGACTAGAGTCATCTTTTGTTTTTTCTCGACTCTTTAAAATTGAAAAAACAAGTTTTGTCCAAGCGTCTAAAAATTTATTTTAAATCAGAATAACGTCACAAATTTCCCCGTTGATCTTCAGGTTGAGAAAATGGAGTCTCCCAACCAAGGGTTTCCTCGTGAAAGAAATCCTAGTCCCTTCCTATCTTGCAGAGATGTTGGTCCACCCCATATGGCCACTTTGTGACTTCCAAGATTGGCAATTGGTTTGCCAGTCTGGCTCTTCTCTACCTCTGTCGTTCAGAATCCCACTATTCCTAAACAGTCTAACTAGCAACTAGACAACAATAGAATTGCTTCCCAACCTTCTAATTCACCTGATTCTCCTTATCCTCCTTCCTGTTCGCTTGACAAAGCCAATAAAGCTAAAAGTCAAGTAACTGAGAAGAAGAAGAAGTAGAAAGAGAAAAAGGAAAAGAAGAAAAAGGAACCAAAATCGAAACGGAACAACCAACTATCATCTAGCAAAAATCCACACACCACACAGTCAAAACCTAAATCTCCTTGCATCATTTGCAATGGAGACCACTTTAATCGAGATTGTCCCTGTATCCCTCAGATCTTAAGGGACTGGTCTCCTCGTTCGCACCACCCGGTAGCATCAACCTCTGGCGATCATGTTGAATGCTCACTGTCAACCAATGAAAGTGAAGCACATGGAAAAAGAACGAATCCTAGACTTCCTTGTAAGTTGTGTGAAGGCGATCACGCCATCCACCATTGTCCCTTCCTTGAAGAGGCTAAAAGAGTTTTAGATAATCGTCCGGTTTCACCGTTACGACTTCCTCCTGGATATCAAAAACTCTTGCCGAGTCCTCCACCGGTTGAAAATCTGACCAGCCGATCCTAGTGGTCAGCCGAAGCACCTATCATTGAAAATGAACCTTCAGAATCCATACCAAACGAAAGTCAAAGGGTCGATATGGCAGTTGACCCAGTATTGCAATCAGAGTGTTCATCTTCGAACGATACCGTCACTAAAGAGGATGAGAACGACACCGTTCAAATTCTTTTCATCAACATAGACTCCGATGAGCTTGGGGGTAGTCCTCCTATTCCTTTACTACAGGAAGGAAGTTCATTAGAGTCCTACCCAGCCGTCTATTCGGTCCCACCACCAAGCAACCTAGTAGTTTCCTTCGACTGGAATCTACTAGGCAGACCCCATTTACCAGCCAGTGTACCATTCAGAATTATTGTACAAGCTTACAGAATGGTCATGGTTGGCACCATCATTGATGAAGGGGCTTCCATGAGTATCCTTTCCTCAATTTCTTGGAAAGCGCTTGGTTCGCCATCACTTTCGCATGAAATGAGAAATCTAACAGGCTTCGATAAGGGAACTAGTCGACCTTTAGGGATCCTTCCAAATGTGCCCATTACTTTGAGAAGGAAAATTGTTCACATTAAAGTTATGGTAGTTCAAGGACCTTTAGATTACAATCTACTCCTTGGATGCGACTATATTTATTGCATGGGAGTCGTCGTCTCCTCACTCTTTAGAGTAATGTGTTTTCCGCACGAAGGCATAATGGTCAAGCTCGTAGACCAAATGTCATTGCTCGGTTCACACATCAAAAATAGTCAAATGCCATCCCTGAATGGTCTTTTCACATAAGAAATGTCTCATCGGTCTCCAGTCCGTCCACCTGATGAGCACGAGTGATTCAGGAAGATGTGACTGAAACCCAGGGGGCATGCACCCTGGTCTGCATTGGCAGGGAAACCTTGGGTATAGGGTTGATTTCCGCGAGGGATATATGACTAGTCTGGCAAACCCATCCTCACAGGAAAATGGGAACAGACTGGAATAAGATACCTCCGTTAAGGTTATGCCGAGTGACTCCGCTCCCCTTTGTCTCTTTCTATAGACATCACTGAGAAAGAATTTTATTTGCTATGCTTATAGAAATTTCTTGGTAACCTGGAAATTTTTCGCTATACTTGGGGGCATGCAAACCTTTCCCCATGCAAGTGAAGAGTGGGTATTTATTTTTAAAATTTTTAGGACCTCTAACCCTTTAAACCCATAAGGCTAGTTGTTTCCTAACTTGCATAAAGAAATGATCCATGGAAAAGCTTTAGAGATGTAAGCCACTTCAAGATAGCATCTCGAATGAGACATTTCTTATCATACGACTGTCGAGAAATGTTGTCGTAGAGCTCAAGCTTGTTAGAAAATAAACTCTCCACGAGAAATTTTAGTGCATAGTTCATGCTCGTTAAAAAATAAACATAATTCATGAGCAAGTGTTTCTCCTCGCGTTTAAGCTCGTTAAAAAATGAACGGGTAAATAACCGTTGTGAATGCCTTATCGCCAGCTTTTGAGCCTTGGTCGTGTTCTCACCATCACCTCCACTCTATTTTTAGCCGATTGTTCACCCCGATATGATTGTTTACCCCTTCGAGGAACATCTGTGAAGAGTGATTCTGCTAGCCATCCTTGTAAGACTGTCGTGATTGGAAAATTCCAAATCTTACCTAGAATCAGCTGCTACCTGAAACCATCACTCATTCCTTGAAAACGAGTCTTCTTTAAGCTCTTTTCACCTGAATCATAAAATATGAAAAGATTTTCAAGCGATTTGCCTCTCTGGCTCGTTAAAAGGCATCGAAAGTGCTATCCTTCCTCTAGATTTTAATCTTTTTGGACCTGAGGGATTATTACACAAAAAGATCAAGCGCTTGTCTTGTTCAGCTCGTTAAAACTATCAAAAATTCATCCCTTTTGTATTATTTTATGCTTTTTCGGACTTAAGGGATTATACAATGAAAAAGAACCTTCGGATTCTTCTTTCCATTTTCTTTAAGACTCTCTAAAATTGAGAGGGGCCGAGTTATCTTTGTCGTTAAATTCGTTAAAACTAATAGTGACAAACTCATCCAACAGGACGCGAACGAGTTTCATTGTCACTAGGCTTGCTAAAATATAGCGACAGGTTCACCCGAAGGGCTGATTATAGAACAAGCATATGTTATCCTCCTCAATCTTGACAAAAATAAAGAGGTACTAGTCAGCAATGATTGGGGAAAATTGGGAAGAAAACAAGAAGAAACTTTATTGGTACCAAGTCGCTCTTGAACATGATACTTTCCTTCCGCATCCATGCCGGGTTGGGTTGTTCCGTTCACTGGTCTTCACCATTGGTCCATCACACCATCCATCTCTGGGGTTAATGCTACCAATCCATCGTCAGTGTCGCTGATATGTTCAAGAGAAGTCATTCAAACAATTCACTTGAGTCTCACCCACTGCAATACATTCATGCTTCATTCCTTCATGACCGCCATCCTGAACCCCATATTGTTAGTTTGTTTTCACCTCCAAAAACATTTACTTCGTTCCGTCTTGTTGATGTGGGATTCATTAAGGCCCTCCTACGATGGGTCGCTTCTTGTCGACATCAGCTCATTATCCAAGAAGTTGACGTAGGAACAACCCTTTCAGTACTTTGAAGCTTGCATGCCTCAATGGCAATTTTCTCACTTTCGGCGACAGGTTTACATGAATGGTCTTCGACCGAGAGATTTTGTGTGGTGTTCGATGCCAAGTCCCTTTTTCACACCACATAAATTGTACTGTAGTACCTTGAGGATCATTGTCATTATTGATGATTCCTCTCGCGCCTATTAACAACTTACATCATTGGCCGGTGATCAGGTGATGTCTTTCGATGTTTGACTCCAAAACATTTTTCAAATGGATCGACTTGTACTCTGAGTGAAGATTGGCCGAGTTTGAAGACCCCAGATTTAGTTTCATCCATTCGGGTTGCAATATATTCAGGAATATAAAAACATCCAGTGTACATCATTGCCAAACAGATGATCATCCAAATCAAAGGATGATGTGTCCATATCATCAGTCTGTCACACAGACGATCGTCTGTCCTATGTACATGAAAATGAGTTTATAAAGCTGAGCGTGGGAATGCCCGCCTTAGCTAGATCATGAAAAGATGTTGTCAAATAATGTATTGTATTGTATCTTATTACAGGTCACCTCCAAGCTCAGGAAAACTTCAGATCCTCATAGTAAAGCATTTCACCCGAGATCAAAAACAATTAATGACCTCATGCTTTAGGGGGCAACTGTTATAGACATTTTTGGGCACTTCAACCCCAATCACAAATTTCCATCAACTGAGGGCTCTTGAGTCCCTAAAAGGGTTGCTTCACTTCCTAAAGGACCAAGGTCAACTGATTACATCATCTCCCATAAATTCTCCACTGAAAACTGCTCACAAATGGTCAAAACTAGACCATACTGAAAGCTCCATGCAGAGTGTGCGATGCATATCACCTTTCCAATGTTCAGGGTGTGATGCATACTATTTTTCTCATCTGAAGGGTGCAATGGTTAGGAACGGACAAATGGCAGGGACCAAAATGTGAGGTGGAAGATCATGGAATCTTCCAGAAGCTTCCCCTCTAACACTTGCCACTCCATTTTCAACCAGGGATGAGTAACAGATCTTCATTCTCCAAGTGGAAGTAAGAATTATCAGAGAGAATACACTAATCAAGATCCCAAAAGATGACTCACCTCTCTGTAATCATCTATATATGGATCCCTCATCACAGAGATCGAGGGGCTGGAATTTTGTAACTTTTAGAGAAGTGATGTTTGTATTCTGGTGTACATTCACAGTGTTTGGTGATTTTGCTTTGCTTGAGGTGAAAGGAGGATTTCTTAGCTGGAGGATGATTCTAGGTTAGAGATGCTCATGGTTGTAATCCTCTTGCTACTTTTTATCTGAATAATGCTATTCTTGTTTCCTTCCATATTCTGGTGTACTTGTTTATATATGCTTGTATATGGTTAATGTACATCTGATCTGCATTATTTATGAATTTAGATCCTTGTTTCTTGCATAGTAGTATGTTGTTGTGATTCTACAGGTCCTTTTGAAGCTGAGCAGACAAAGAGTGAGAAACAAAACTCTATCAAGAAGGAGAGGAATCGAGCACAAGACTCAGGTTGGCCCTCTTGGTTCTCCTCTCATCTATTTTCATAAAAGGAATCAATACTAGACTTTTATTGTTTGTTTCTAAGATAGCCACCCATCTTAGTGGGAATAGCAGCATTCGTGTGGACACTATTCCCATATGACAGTGTTATCAATCAAAATATTTCCTTGGATGTGTAAGGAAACTCACTAAGGAAACCATTAGATTGCTACGAGATTGAAAGTTGGCCCTTCAATCTCAATATTTGCCTCTCCTTAACTCTCCCACTCAAGGTAACTTTAGCAACAAGTTAATAAGCTCATTGGCCAACTTTAATTGGTAACACAAGAAATTGGTTTGGAAAGAAAAGAGAAAGAGAGCATTGGGCATGGAGTCTTTGATAGTAAAATATGCTAGCTATAGGTTGTATAAACAAGTTTAACCAAGACATGATCAATTTAGGTTTCTTAGAAAAATAATCAACAAGATATCGTAAAAGATAGTAAAGAGTAAACATTAAAAATAGAGCAACCATATGATTTATGGAAATGACATCTAAGGTGAAAAACACAAGAGTAATTTGAATAACAAGAAACTGAGCATTTTCTAAGAATTCTAATTCATAAAACTTTATTGAAACACTAAATATTTACCGATAAAAGTTTTGACTAAGGAGAAAATAAGCACAGTAGAGGATCGACATGAAAACTTTCACGCATGAATCTTTAGAAATTATACATGTAACACTGTTTACAAAAAAAATATTAATATCAAATGGTATACACGAGGTCTGATTTTTCGGAAACTTTCCAACCCCTTAATGTTTCCAACTGATAGTATTTATAGAATTTACAAAAACAATTTTTTATCTATCTTATTGGAAAACAAAAACTAAACATAGACTAAATATGAACAGTGTTGCCATGTCTCTCGAATTGTTGAGGCATTAGAGTCAAATTCCAACTGTTTACTAATTGTTTACCTAATCTTTCTCCTTCGAACTTGGAATCTGGGATTTATAGTTGTTGTTTATTTTATGCCTTGACGAGTGCTCCCACCTTATCTTGTCATTTTTTTGATTTCTTATCCTTTGATTGCTTGACTATGATTTGCGATCTTCAACAAGAATGTGACATTTGCACTGTCTCCATTATTTCCATGGTAGTTTCGACATTTAGAGTAGAAATTGACTTCATCTATGCATTTTGAGGTTTTGCAACTTGAACCAAGTTATAGTCAAGATAATCATTTCTAGGTACCTCGAACGATGATGTTGTAATAGTTTTTATTTCACCATCCTTGGAGACAATGAATTTAACTGAATCACAAGCTTTAGTTTTTTCTCAACATTTATATCTGTTGATTGTCATGTTTTTGTCAGTATAATCAAGTTTGGAATTAGACTCGCACTCTTGGGACCTAGTTGCATGAGAAATATTGTCAAGGACTTTAACTTTGAAATTCCTTCATTTGGATAGCTTTCATGTTCACCCTTTGCACTTCTGAAGCTAGTTTCTCTTTATGTGATTGATGTGTTTTAATTTAGTTTGTGGGTATATGACATATACTAATGTACTACTTAGATAAATTCCTGATGCGCTATATGTCATCAGCACATGCTCTTAAAAAATGAAAATAACATATGATAGGCAATCTTGTTTCAACTGTTGAATCATCATGAAGGCAACGTTGACTTGAAACAATTTTTCCATGAATTTCAATAACTCAACATTCTGATCACTTGCAGAGGAGTCAATTAATTGTTGTAGAATAGTTGCACTCATGGTAGAGATCATATTTCCTGTGAACATAATCTCCTTGGATAGGTTGATGTAACCAATAGGTGCAAAAACCCTTTGATTGTTCCAATATTTTATGGTAAATGTTTCCTTAACAATTGTTAAACAAAAAAATGTTAAATTTAGTCCCCATTTGATCCTTGGACATTTGGAATTGCTTAGGGTGAGCTGGAAATGTGGCCCTTTGATCTAATCAACAAGTAGTAGATCCTGAGATACATAGTGCATTGATATTAATATATGTGTTGATGGGATGTATCCTACATTGGTGGGGGAAAAATGATTTTTTTTGTTTATATATGTGAAGGCCCATACAAACTTACTAACTCCTAGTGCAAAAACAAAAGCTCCTTTGAGGGATCCTCCCTTGAAAACTTGGTGCTCAGTCTTGTGATGTGTTATGGCTTATGTAGTGTGACCTTTGGTATGGTGTATTAGTAGCTCGTAGTATTTTTGGCTTAAGGAAAAATACAAATGAGTGTTATGCCCAATAGTTTTTTAAGTAAAAACCATTATATCCTTCTTAAAACCCAATTTTTATTTTCCAAACTTGATAATTATTTTTTCCAAAATCCAATTTTTTGTCTTTCACCCCAATGGCACCAATAGTTTCTACTCTATGTTATGAAATGACCAAAACCTAAAGAACTATAAAATTATCATGTGACAAATCAGTGCTGACAAATTATTTGTCTGTGGGTCACAAATCTATTTAGAAATTAGAGAACTAGATTACATTAAGTTTCCCATGAAACTTGAACTATGATAACAACTGACTCCAACAAGGATGCTGTCACCTTGAGAGAAATAAAAGAACTACTGTAGACTAGGTGCGTAATCCATTGTTGTTCCAAAACAATTAAAACTACAACCTGCAAACTGACTTGTGACTTGTAAGTAACCTATTCTACAATTAAACCACACTCAAACTTGTGCACTACTGCAAACAATCACACTACAAACCAAACTAAAAATTAGCTACTCTAAACAAATGAAGTAACTGCTCAAAGAAATGATAAAAAATTCCAATGAAATGAATCCAATAGTTTCTCAAATACCATTTCTTTTTTACTGTGCTTTAGCAAAATCGAAACTGGAACATGTAAGGGAAATGAAAATTGATGATACTTTTGGTTATGACAGTGAAGACATAGCTGAAAATTTTAGTGGAAAATTCCTTCGATGTAGGGCACTACAGGATCATAGAAAACACATTTCGTTTGCTAATCCTCAAGGTATTCTACAATTAAATTATCATATATGGAATTTTCATTTGTGCTCTTTTCTTCAACATATGGTTTCGGCTGTAAGTTGTCAAACTCATGTTCAAAAACAACACTTTCTTCAATATTGACATCAATAGGAAACATTTTCTTTTCTTGTTTGGGCGTAAAAAGGTTTTTAAAAGACTTGTTTTGACAATTTAAATGGTGGGATTGAATTTGAGCATCTAAGACCTCAATATCGTTCTCAAATATTTTGACAAATGATTCTAGAAAATAATTCTGCTCCTTAAAAAATTTTCATAGTCTTAAATACTTAGGTAAAAAATTTGAGAAAGCATCTTCCACTTGATCATTATCAAACATATCAAAATACTCTATAAAACCTTCAATATACAAGTGATCTTCAACATACCATATCATCTCGATTGACTAGGAAATTGCATATGCAGTTCAGACTTTGAATTCTTCAGATAATGGAGTCACCATGAAAGTTTTGACTTATGGAATTTGAAAATGGGGTTGCCATGTGAATGGTGCACAACTGCTTTGTGTTTAATCACGTTTCACCATCATAAGCCAAATATGATCATTGTTATTCTTGCAGGATGTTTTCTTCAAGATTTTGCCTCCCCAACAATTATGCCAAGATTTTATCACTTAGAATTTTTCCTTGGCTATGGAAGGAAACTCACTGAGGAAAAATTTACACCGCTTTGAGAAGGAAAGTTGGTCCTTCAATCTAGAGAGGGATTTCTCCTTCACTCTACCACTGAAGGCCAATATAGTAGTAGGTGAATAAGCTAAATGGCTAGATTTAATTGGTAATAGATGAAAGTGGTTTGGAAAGAAAAGAGAAAGAGACCATTGGGCATGGAGTCTTTGGCATAAAAAGATGTTAGCTACAAGTTTTATGAACAAGTTTAAGAAAGGCAAAATATATTTAGGTTTCTTAGATAAATTATCAATAATATATGGTAGAATACAGAAGAGAGTAAACATAAAAAGTAGAGCAACGATATGATTTTTGTAAAAGACATCTAAGTTGAAAAACACATGAGTAATTTGAATGACATGAATCTTAGCATTTGCTATGAATTCCAATTCATAATGCTTTATTCAAACATTGAATATTTACCGATCAAAATTTTGAGTAAGGAGAAATTAATCACAGTAAAGAAATGATAGGAAACCTTTCACACATTAATCTTTGGAAATTGCAAATATAATACTGTTTACAAAAAATTATATTAATATCATAAGGTATACACAAAGTCTAACTTTTCAAATAATTCCCAACCCCTTAACTTTTCCAACGGATAGTCATTATAAAATTTACAAAAAAAAATTATCTCTACTTTTTTGGAAAATAAAAGTTATATATATGACTTAATCTAAATATTGTTGCCGTGCCTCTCGAATTGTTGAGCTGCTATAGTCAAATTCCAACTGCTTACTAATTGTTCCCTTCATATTTCTCCTTGGAACTTGGAATTATATTTTAAATTGTTGATATCACTCCTAGAAAATTACATTATTCCTTTTAATCTGGGATTTACAATTATTGTTGATTTTGTTAGTGTCAGTGTTTGCATATTTCCATTAGGGATCAAATTTTCTCTTTGCATTTTCATTTTAGGGGTCCCATACTGAAATTTTTACATCATTTCATTAGGTCATGTCAAATTGATCCACTGATGGTTGTCTTCACTTAAAAAAAACTAATTTCTCCCCCATAAAGTATACTTGTTGACTAGTCTTCAAGTTGTCTTCAGTGATGGTTTCATGGTCAAAGTGTAATCATGTTTTCATAAGGTCATAGGGCATGTTTTCATTAGGTATTAGGGTTTTATTTCCAAGGTTGGGTGTAAATAAAAGGCAGCAAGGGGATGAGGATGATAAATAAATGAAGAGTGATGGTTAGTAAGTCATAGTCACTATATAATTATCTTTTTAACTAATGTAATTTTCACCTCAAAAAACATGTTTTTGAGGTGAAAACAGAGTATTTTGAGTTAATTGGGATTTCTTATGTAATTTTAAATCACTCTATGTAATAAATGATCTCGGCTGCACTAATGCATATCACCTTGCTACGAGAAAAATAAACATTGCAAAAATCAGTTCGAATTGAGCATCATCCACCTTAAAAGGAACAAAGAAGGAAAGGCATTAAAAACATAGATTTGAAAAAGGTTAAGAAACATTAGAAAGTGGGATTTTCTAGTGAAAAATCAAAATCTACTCCAATATAAGGTGTCACATTTCATTTTCAAGTTCATCATTCTCATTTGGCAAAGAAGGAGTCAAAAAGTGAAGAAAAGAGGAGAAGTTGAGTGAGTTTTTGGCCAAGGAGAAGTGGCGTTGCGCTTCTGGAGTTTGGCATTGTGAGTTCCAGATAGTTGAGGTGGCACTGCACTTCTAGAGTTTGGTGTTGCGTGTTTTAGGTAGTAGAGGTGGCGCTACATGTTCAGGGGGTGGTGCTATGTGTACAAGTTGAGCGCTGCACGTAGGGTGTTTTCGGAAGTGAAAAATAACATTGTGTTGTGCATTAAGGAGGGCATTGTGCATTGAGTAGTAAGGACCAAAAAATCCTCCAGTTCATAAAAACTTCCAAAATCACCCTCTCATCCCTCAAACAAGTAAGTTCCCTCACTATACCTCATTATTGATTTTCAATTGAAGTTTTTGAAGGTAATTTACATTGGCAAATGTGAAACCCTAGATTCTCCCTCAATTACACCCTAGAAACCCTAATCTCAATTATTTCTCCCACCATATATTACTAAAGCCCTGAAACTCTTGCCTATATCACTCCATAAACATTCTATACCCCCTCATCCTTCATCCCATAAGCTGTACTTCGAAAAAGGACCCAAGCCCCTCTCCCTTATTTTCATGATCCATACCCCCCCCCTTCATTTTCTAGCCCACCAAATACCTCACAAGGTCATCTCCCATTCCCTTACTCCTAAATCACTCTTTCTCACTCCCTTCATCCCTTTTCTAGCAGTGCACAACCTCAAAATTTGCAAACATGGATAGAGAGGATAGAGACTGTGAGGAGGAGGAAAACACTGGCAGTGACAGTTCGACAAATAAACCTCGGCATCAAAGAAAACCACACAAGGGTGATAGAATTATCAGGGAAGAACCATCAAACCTCATAGAATTACAAGCCTCTCAGTTTCTTGTCATTTGTTTAAGACATCTAGGGCATTATGAATTCTGTGAACAGGTAGAGAGAGTTCAACAACACCCTGAGCTCACGAGGATTTTTGTAGCCAATCTTCGGGATAATAAGGTGACTCTTGTTGGGATGATATTTATAGTTTCACCTTCCATTATTGTGCATGCAACTAAGATTCCAAATGTAGGGTAGGAGTGGTATAAGGCACAGGACCTGGATGAGCACTATTATGAGCCTTATGTCAAACCCATGTACAAAAATGAGGCAAAAAGGCCTTTTCCTTTCAGATTTCTTGAAGACAAGAATGCCCCATGATGAAAATCATCATGAAATATTTCACTTGTGAGAGCAAATTTTCTAGACTGTACACCTATCATATCAAGCTTCTCATGCATTTTACTAGGGTGAGGATGTTAAACCTCCCTTATTTCTTATTCAGGAATATTGAGAACATGGCCCACATTGTGCAGAAAAATCCATACTCTTAGCAGATGAGTAGTCTTTATCATTATTCCTTGATCAAGATGATTGTGCTTCATCATCTTAGCCTCTTCAACATCTCTTGGGAGACATTTATTGCTCATGACATCTTCAGGGGTCCTCAAATTCCTCCACCAGTTCCTCAATAATTAGGAGGACCTTCTAGCAATGCTCAGGTGAAGACAGATGAGAAGGCCAAAGAAACTAGAGTTACTGAGGTTCCCGGGACCTACATGACATATTAGAGGGGCACAATGAGATTGTTTGCAGGTGATAGGCAAGTGTTTTCTCCACAGGATGTGGAAGAGACCTTGCCTTCTTCGTCAACTCATAGGAAAATGCTTGTTCCATAGGGTGTGGAAGGGGATTTCCCTTCTTCATCAACACAGCAGGAACAGGTGCAACAATTGCTCAAAGGGAAAGAAAAGATGTAGGTGGAAGATTTTAATGACGAGCAGGAAATAAATTTTGATTTGACAGAGCATGATGAGCTGGAGCACCATTGTACTCATCATGGCATAGAAAAAATTGACTTAGAGGCTTAGGATGAAGAAACAATAAAGGACATCATCATATAGGAAAAGGAGGCTCAAGTCCAAGCATTGATGGACAATTGGAGAGAGCCATCTCTTGGCCTAGTAGTGCTAGCTACTTGGCTAAGTGTGGTTTATGGTTACCATGACATTGCCTTCCTTCAACCTGAGGTTCAATCCAGGTGATAACAGATTTTATGCCTTGATGAGCACTGCCACCTTAACATGCCATTTTTTTTTACGTCTTCTCCTTTGATTGCTTGACTGTGATCTGAGATCCTTGACACTCATTTGACATTTGCATTGTTCCTATTCTTTCCATATAGTTTCCTCATTTAGAGAAAAAACTAACTTATTCTATGCACCTTCAGGTTCTGTAACTTGAACCAAGTTATAGTCAATATGATTATTTCTAGATACCTCCAGCAATGATGTTGTAATATTAGTTCACCATCATTGGACACAATAGATTTAACTCAATCACAAGCTTCAATTTTTTCACAATAATTAAATGAATTGTTTGGCATGTTTTTGTTAGTACAATCAAGTTTGGCATTAGACTCAAATTCCTATGCCCAAGTTGCACGAAAAATCTTTCCAAGGTCTTTAACTTTGAAACTGGAGAAACCTTCATTTGGTTGGCTTTAAATTTCACCCTTTGCACTTGTGAAGCCAATTCTCCTTCCGTGATAGATGTGTTTTAATTTTTTTTGAGTATATGACATAGCCTAATGCACTACTTAGAGAAACCCATCATGCGCTATATGGGATCACCAGATGCTATTAGATAATGAAAATAACATATGATAGGAAACCATGTTTCAACCATTGACTCATCACGAAGGAAACACTGTCTTGAAACAATATTTCATAAATCTCAACAACTTAATGGTCTGATCACTTGTATATAAGTCAATAAAAAGTGGTAGACCTATTGCACTCATGAGAGAGATCAGATTTCCTGCGAAAATAATCTCCTCGGATGGGTCAATGTAACCAAAAGGTGCAAAAATCCTTTGACTATGCCAAGATTTTACGGTAACTTTTTCCTGAACACTTTTTAAACAATGAAACATTAAATTCAACCTCCATTCATTCCTTGGATTTGCTTGGTGTGAGCTCAATATGTGGCCCTTTGATTTGATCGAAAACTAGCAGATCCTGAGATAGGAAGCACATTAATTTTTATATATGCATTGATGGGAGATATTCTATATTGGTGAGGGGCAATAGATTTCGTTGTTTACATATGTGAAGTCCATATAAATTACTACATGTAGTGAAAGTAAAAACCATTATACTCGACATAGAGACTGAGAGCGGAAATTAGCATTAAAAACCAATTTTTATTTTCAACCTGAATAAGGTTTTTGCCCAAATTCCAATCTTTTGTCTTTCACGTGATTGGCACCAACATTGGCTACTTTGTGCTATGAAATGACAAAAACCTCTGGCACCATAAAATTATCACGTGACAAATCAAGATTGACAGATTATCTATCAATGCACCGCAAATATATTTAAAACTTAGAGCACTGGATTACATTAAGTATCCCATGAAACTTGAACTTTGATAACAACTGGTTTCCCCCAAGCTACATCAAATTGTTAGGAATAACAATCTCATAGAAGGAGTCTTAACCTCTATATTTCACACCTTGTTAGAAACATGTTACTAAAGTTACTGGGTTCTACGAGTATTTCTCTCCCACTCTCTTATATTAAGAGTTTTCTTTATCTCCCATAGATCTTGAAATTTTATAGATTCCACCTTATTCCAATTATATTTAGCCATATAGAAATATCATGGTTTGTGTATTTGTATTTTTCTTCTCTTTTTCTCCCAGAAGAACAGACAAAAGGAGGATTTTTCTGTTTTCCTTCCTGTCTTTCTAGGCATAATCAACTCCAACTGTTTTTCCTGGTAGTTAAGGCTAATATCTCGTGTTATCCTTTTACCTTTTTCTTGATAGAGTTAGCAATTTAATGAAATTTCATAATTTCATTTTTTCCAAATAAAATTCCCATTATAATATTCATCACATTTCATTACTTCCTTTAATCAAAATTTAAATAAAATAATTCATATGGTAATTCTTCCATGGGTATTACAAAACTACTCGCACACTAGGGGAAAGTGGGGAAGGAACATGAGGTAGTTTGAAGAAAGAGGAAGGGTGGGAAAAGTCAAGTGGAGGCTAACAATAAGTACAAGATTTTTCTGGTTAAGATGAAGAGATAGTATGAAGATAGAGAGTTTTGAGGGTGGTACCTAGAGGAGTGGAAGGAGGTTCTAATGGAGTGACGCAGGAGGAGGTCAGTCAACATTAATGCCTACTACAAGGACAACCTCAGGGAGAAAGGTGATGAAAGTCCACTAGAGAAAAAGGAGTAGCACAAAATACCAAAGTTACGAGGGAATGTAGTTTGATACACTTTTTACTGTGGAAGAAGAAGAGAAGCTATCTCCATATAAGATAGAGTTCATGGTCCCTGGACAGTAGAGTCAGACCATGTCTGGTGTCAAACCCATGACCTCACGCACTTCTGCAAATATAGAGGTAAGTACTCAACACCCTATCATGGATAAGGTAGAAGGTAATGATAGATATGGGGGCATAGGTGTTAGTAGTAGTGGAGTCGGTCAAATGGTAGGTGGAACATTGCAAGGTGCTTAGGTTCAATTTAGTGCACAGAGAAGTGCATAATTCCAAGTGATATAGTGGGTGCAATTGGAAGTACTTCGTCATGAAGTACTATGTAGAGTACAATGGCAAGTGTAGAATTAAGGATGGTTGTGTTCCATTGTGTTGGAAATGAGGACACAAAACAACATTTATTTGTTTGTGAGGCCATTTGGATAAAAAAAGGTTGAAGACAAGGTCACACATATTGCGCAATTGGAAGCTACCTTTAGAGATCACACATTGAACCAGTATATGAAATTTCAGAGTGCAACCCCAACTAGACAGAACAAGATGTTGAATAATATTAGTTAGGCTTTGATAAATGAGTTTTAGAAGCTAAAGTCTAAATCTCAATGTATTACTAAGATAAAGGAGATCAAGCAAAGTTCAAGCGATTCTATGTGGGATTTTGGCTAATCATTTATGATTTTGAAGGATAGGATAACATTCAATATCTTGGAGATATTCATCGTTAGATTAATACCACATATTAAGATACCTTTTACATAATAGTGAATTGACTCACAATCAAAAGCTTTAAAGCTTCCACTAAAGCTATAGGATTTGTAAGTAGGGAATGGATAGAATACTGGTATGGCATAAGTATAGTCACAATTGGGTACACTCACTCATCAACTACAATATATGACCAAAGGGAAAGAGAAGTGAGAGGCAATGTGGTGTACAATTTTCTAGATGAAAGGTCACCATCGAAATGAATGTAAGTTTTTGATGGACTATATGGTGACAAGTGTATCTAACCCCTTTACATAAGGTAAAGGGTTGTGGTGTGAAGTTTTCTGAGTATTGGACCATACCCCACAAAACTGCTTGATGATGTAGAACTATGAGGTGACTTTGTCATGAAACCAGCTCACATGAAAATAGAAAATAGAGATAAACGCCTTAGAATTCAGCCTCTTCGAGGGGAAACCTCCTTTACATTACACAAATGAACAATTCTTGGATGATACAAATGAAAAAACCTCCTTTCTATATATAGGATTCTAAGGGGTCACAATATAACCAAATCCGACATAAAAATAATAATGTAAGGGCACAAAAATGACAATAGTGGGCTTCTATGGGGCACAGTAATAACAATATGGGGACAATAGGGGCAGAACAATAACAATAAGGGATACAATGAAAATAGTAACGGGGGAATCACTAGTATTATAGGGACCTAACATGCCCTTGTCCTTCAAAAAAGTGTTGTCCTCAATGCTTAAGTAGTTCTTGATGCTTCTATATAAAATTATCATCCTCCCATGTCAAATATTCAATGGGTATCTTCTTCTAGTTGATGAGATACTCTAAAATTGATTGATTTTGTAGCTGTCGATTTCTTATTTCTTTGACTGCTTCAGGTTGCAATATTATTTTTCCTTCCTCATCAAGTTCTAGAATTATTGTTTGAACTGGGAGCTTGTCACCTATAACCTTCTTTAAGCATGACACATGGAAACCTGGGTGCACTCGGGAAGTTGCAGGAAGCTCCAATTTGTATGCCATAGTACCTATATTTTGCAACACCTTGTATGGACCATAATACTTTGGTGATAGTTTATTATCCTTCTTAGCTTGATTGAGGGACATTTGTTTATATGGTTATAGCCGTAGGAATACCCAATCACCTTCATCAAAACTTGTTTCACTGTGATGTTGATTTTCCTTCTATTTCATTCTATTCTGCGCCAAGGTGAGGTTATCCTTCAAGAGTTGGAGAACTTGTTGTTGATGCTCGATGTGATATTCCATTGCTTGAACCTTAGAATTTTCTCTAAAATATGATGTGATGGATGGTGGATGATATCCATAAAGTGCCATAAATGGAGTCATTTTTGTTGTAGTATGGAAGTAAGTGTTATACCACCATTTAGCCAGAGGCAACCATTTGACCCATTCTATCTGTTTATTAGATACAAAGAAACGAAGATATCCCTCCGAATGTTTTTTTACTATCTTAAGTTTCCCATCAAATTGAGGATGATAAGATGAGCTACAAGCTAACTAAATACCAAGAAAAGTTAATAGTTTTGTCCAAAAATTTCCAGTGAAAATGAGATCTCTCTTGCTTACAATAATCTTTGGGTTTCCATGTAGCTTTTGAATTTTTTCCATAAATGCAGTAGAAACTATACTCACTTTAAATGGATGAGATAATGCACAAAAGTGTGCATACTTGGTGTTGTAATATCCATTATCCATTGCTATTCAAGTTTTATTTTCATTTCTCCTAAATGGAAGAAAAATAAAAAAAAAATGAAAGAAATGGTTGATTTTATATTTTAAATGGTTTTTCTAGTGACAAGCCCACTAGAAGATCTAGGTCGTCTGATCAATAAGCCACAAATCCAACGGTAATCACATAAGTTAACTAGAAAGTGTTTGTTTCAGAGATCATATGCGACGGTGTATCAAACATAGTTTAATCTTGCTGAAGTCTGAGCCAATCTCAGCCGTACATAAAAATAAACGGGATCTAACAGATATCGGGTCTAATATCGACTCACAATAGTGGGTCGGAAAGTGATCAATTTTCATATTTTGATCGGACCTGATAAATTATCAAATCCTATTTTATTTCCTATCGAGTCCGGATATTGGGTCCAGAGATCGGGTTGGCAAATCATTGGGTTCATTCTTCAATATCGAGCTAGATGAGTTATTAAATACAGTTTTATGTTATGTCGGGTTCGTAAGGGAGTCAAGGTGTGTTGAAAAGGCAGAAAAGGCAGATGCGATAGGTCTCTGAATCACAATGTTAATTCTTTAAAGTGTTGTGGGCCTGCCATCAGTTAAATGTCATACAAGTTCGATAGACGCAATCAAGTGATAGCTTGATAAGAACTTTAAGGTGCACTATGGGGGAGCAATGAGAACGAAGGATAATCAGAGCTCGACCCCCGCAGTTGACTGTGAAATTAGCACGCCTGACCAGAATGTGTGGCTAGAAATCATTGCAAGGGTTCAACCTTGTTGATGCTCTCACATACTCTTTAACCCCCGCAGTGCTCCCAAAGCCTTTCGCCCTTCATCCATTGCTTCGTTAAGGCTCAAAGATAAATATTTGAAAAGAGAACAACCATCATCTTCTAATTTCCCTTATTTCCTATTATTCTATGTTCTTTAGCATGAGGTGTCTTTTACCCTCTGTGTAATATTCTGTAATAATTTTTACTTCAGATAGTTAGGAAAATAGTTAAGTAGTTTGACAGTTTTGGTGATTACCAACTGTCTCATAATGTATAAAAGGAGAAAAATTTAGAAAGACGAGATTCGAATTTTGGAGAACCTAGATACTAGACCACTAAATTCCTGATACAACTATTGATTAATGAAAGAATAAGAAGTTTTCCATACATTGTTGGGTATGAATTTGTGGCTTCTCTGTTATGTGTCATCTTATGTTTTATTCCTTTAAGTATGGTAATGAAGATGCAGTTCTTTATTTTCCTATGTAAATGAAGTTAAAATCCCTGAAAAGGGTGCCCCTATACTTGAAGTTCACACCTCTACAATTCTTCAAAGTTACATATGGTAGTTTTTGTGTATGACTGCATATCATCTATAACTTCTCCAAGTGTCACAGATAGTAGATCCTGTGTAAAACACTATATTGTCTTTGACTTATTCAAGCTTCCTTCATTCATCATTTATATTCAACAATCAAATGGAATTATGATATTTCCTTGTCACCAAAATATTAAGGGTTAAAAGCCAAGTCTCCGAGGTCCTTCATTTGAGAACACAACATATAATTAAGTGAGAAACAAGTGAAAATAACTATAAACATTAATTTCTTAAGCATAATCTATACACAACCAAGAAATCGGTTTCTTAAGGTACAACATTAATTGGCACCGTTGTCGGGGAGAGAAGACAAGAACATTTTCCCCTAGGTTTTCAATAGTTTCCTATGGTTGTTCAGTGAGGAGGAAATTTTTGGATGTTTTGGATAAAAGAAATAAGTCTGGCTCCAAGCAGACCCCATACAAGATCATACACCTCACAACAGAAGGTTCAAGCCCTTTTAGATCCTGGAAGGCTAGTTTCTAAGAAGGTTGGAAGGTCTAAAACCCCACTTACACCAATTCCTACACTGTCTGCATCAAGCAACAACTCACCCAAACATTCATCTAATCAAGAGTCACCTTTTTCATCATCTTCATTTCAAGAACCTAACTATCAATAACAATCTTTAGAGTCTGTTACTTTTCCATTATCTTCCATAGGTATGCACTGCTTCAACTGCCACAACCATTGAATCAAATGCCACAAGAATACCTCAAGATTCTTCCTTTTACAAGGGAAGATGAACAAACAACAGAGAATCATGTATCAATATTTTGTAATTTTGCAGAAAACCTAATTGTTGAACATTTAGATGTTGTTCTAAGAGCTTTTGTTTAATCCTTAGATGGGGAAGAAAGGAAATGGTTTAAACGGCTTCCCAATAACTCTATTCCCTCTTGGGAAGAGACGGAACTTCTTTTCACCCAAATATGGGGATAAAAAAGAGACCATGGGTATTCACTAATAGATTTTAACACCATAAACAAGAAATTTGATGAAACTGTAGTTGAATTTGTCAGAATATTTAATAAATTATACAATAGTCTTCCAGTGGAGATTAATCCCCCTCCTGCTGGTGCAAAAATAACATTTGCAGGGGCTTTTGAGTCAAATTTTGGATTCACATTAAGGTAAAGAAGATCTCTAACCCTTGATCAGATCCAAATAGATGCATTAGAGATAGAAGCAAATATGGTGGTTGCAGCCAAAGCAGTAGAGACACAGCCTATCCAAGACAAGGGAAAGGCAAAGATAGAATCCTTTCAAAGTCAAACATTAGAGGACATGAGTAATGTAATTAAAACTTTGTCATATAAATTGAATAATTTAGAGTTGGAAAATAAGAATTCCCAGAGACAAACACAATATAATCAGAACTTTAATCCCCAATACAGGAGACAACCTTTCTAAATCTTGCAAAAGGAGAGAAAAGATCAAGATCAGATTCAAGCACCATTGTATATAGACGTAGATCTCGGTGAAGTACTAGAGCACCCTAGGGACCTTGAAGATCAAATTTCTACATTATATGCAGTAGATGAAGATGAACTTGGTGTTGAATGAGAAGAATATGAATATGTCAAAATAGATGCCATTTATGATGAAAATAAAATTGATGAATATTGTAGGTTTTAAACCTGTACAAAAATTACCTGCATACAAGTTCTAAGACACAGAAAATACACAATGCGAGAGCATAACACATAAAACACATATACACAGAGATTTTCCCTTGGATCCTAAAACTGAGACTACTAGCTTGATTTTTCATTATTTTCCTTTCAATGTTACAAGACATATTTATACATGCCAAAGCATCCAATACCATGGACCGAAAAAGCATTGCATCCAAAACCATGGACCAAAGACCATAGCGTCCAATACCATGTGCAAAAAACATGTACAAAACCATAGGTAGGTCTACCCATCCTAATATAGGGTTACTTGCACCCCTCAAACCCCCTGCGACCCCCCCATTATGCATTCAGTGCAATGAAGGGGGGGATTTGCCCCCCCCCCCCCCCCCCCCCC
>APFE031498110.1:114833-131334 GCA_000404065.3 Pinus taeda
GACGGGGGTTTCAGGGGCAGCGCCCCCGAAGCTAAAAACAGATGTAAAATTTCCTTGTAAGAGTATTGTAATTTCTAGTCAATCTGGGCCATTCATTAGGTGGATGATCCAACGGTAGAACTTATGTATAGTTTAGGGTTTTTTTGCCCTAGAAGGCAACCCCTCTCTTCGTATGAGGGCATTGTATTTGAGGCTGTGTAATAGATGTGTATTCTCCAAGCGAGAAACAGAGAGGTGAAACTGTGCGAGAAAATAGAGGATATTACAATGGATCTGCTGTAGGTTGTGTCTCTTCATTTTTTTGGATAATAGAAAGGAAGGACTGGCTGTTCGGGGTGAACGTAGCCCAAACTAGGTGAACCACGTATATCTGTGTCTCTCTTGTTTTATGCATTTTCTGTGTTTATATTTCTGTAATATTTTATGTGTTCCATTGCTCTGTAATATACAATTTTCTAACAATTGGTATTAGAGCCGAAGGTTTATTTGGCTGATAAACGCACAGGAAAGAAGGGTTCCTCATTCGAGTGGGAGCAATGGGGGAAGATGGTAAGTTTAGGGTCGAGAAATTTAACGAACAAAACTTCTTGCTATGGAATATGCAAATGGAAGATTATCTGTATCAGAAAGATATATACCTACCACTGGGTACAAAAACAAAGATGCCAACAAGTATGATAGATGAAGAATGGAACCTTTTCGATAGAAAGGCACTCGGAACAATATGGTTATGCCTCACAACATTGTTTTCCTTCAACATTTCGAAGGAAACAATGACAGAGGGTTTGATTAAGGCATTGGAGAAACTATATGAAAAACCCTCGGCCTCAAACAAGGTATTTCTATAAAACGTCATTTAATATGAAGATGTTGGAAGGTATATGTTGCAGACCATTTAAATGATTTTAATTCTGTTACAAGTCAGTTATGTTCTGTAGGGGTAAACTTTGATGATGAGGTTAGAGCTCTATTATTCTTGTGCTCATTACCAGAAAGTTGGAATAATTTAGTAGTGGCCATTAGTAACTCTGTTTCTGGATCTAGTAATTTAAAGTTTGATGATGTTGTCGGTGCTATCCTTAGTGAGGAAATGTGACAGAAAAGCTTTGGTGAGACATCGAGTAATTCTATGAGTGCAGATTCTAGGGGAAGAAAAATGGGGAGAGGAAAGATCTTAGGATATCGTAATAAATCAAGGAAAGGCAGATCCAAGTCCAAATCGAGGATAGTGTGCTGGAAATGTGGAAAGAAAGGACACCTAAAGAAAGACTGTAGATCTTGGAAGGGAAAAGAAGGAGATGCACAACAAGAAAACAATCATGAAGCAAATGTGACAGGTGAGGTGTTACAAGATGCTTTGTGTTATCACTTTAAAACAGAGATTTGATATATGTAACTTTTCATCCTAGCCTGATGACAAAGGTCAGTGCTAGTCTATGATTGTTTTAATTTTTTTTTTTCTTAGAGTCTGAAATTTTAAGAGGTCATGAGTCAATATTATTCCTATCTACCATTGGTTCTCCTCCATTCAACATTGTTTCATAGCCACATGTCATCTTATGTTAGTCACCAAGTCTTTTGGTAATTGCGTAGCGCATGCATACTATTAAAGTGTTTTCGCAGCGCTTTTATAGTTTAGCAGTTTCGCAGCGCAAACCCTATTAGGCAATTCCACAACGCATTATTCAAGTTTTAAACTAACCGCGCTGCGAAATCATGGAATCGTACATTTCGCAGCGAATATTTTCCGAAATTTCAAATCCGTTAGATGAATCACAAGCCGTGTCCTCTCATCTCAGTCCATGTACCCATCTTATCACATTCCACCACTCATTGTCATTATCACCACCATTAGATCTGTTGATATGCACGAATCATCATTTCCAAGGAATGCCACCATGCATAAATCTTAATGATGGTTGTAAATCTTGCATGAATAACAAATCTGCAAGATTGCAATTTGAGAGATTTTAAACGACACAGTTAAGCCAACTTAAAGAACCTGCTAAATGAAATCACCTTTCAAGTAAGATTTTGTTTTGAGTTTTGATGAGTTTGCTTGATATCACCTTTTTGAAGAAGCCTAAATGTCCATTCAGTTTCTGGAAAGTCTAAAGGAATTTTTGGCAACAAAGTGCTCGGTTAATAAAGTTTTCGGGTTAAGAACAATGTCTTTTAAACAACTCAACAGTTTCGTAGCATGCTACGAAACTGCCGAAGATGATGATTCCGATATAAATCAATCATTTTGAAGCAGAAGCGGGAAAATTTTGAGGGACAAATGTATGTAAGGAGACATCTGAAGCTACAACAACCAATCAGACTAAGACAAGTGGAGATAAATGGTTTGGATCAAATTTTGCATTTTGTCATATGATAAGTAGTTGAAGCACGGTTCAGACAACCTGAATGCGTTTTTTGGTTTTAAAGACAGTGGACAACACATCAATAAGTCATGTTTTAAAACAGTGGATAACACATCAATAGACGTGGCCACCCATCATGTTTTGGGAAACAAAGATGAAAGACCGACTTATGTGCATTTAAAAACCATAAAACCGAGAAGCAAGGATAGTCTCCTATTTTTCTGAACAGTGAAGAGGATGCAGCATACAAGAGCAGCGTGAAGCATTGAACACCCATCTCAGCCAAACTGAAAGAGAACCAAATGTCAAAGAAAGAGAATTATCTTAATCAAAGCCATTATTCATGTAATATGGAGTTAAAGTCCTATTTGATTTAGATCTCTAAAAAACTCCGGTTAGTTGTATTTATTAAGTAGTTAAAGTTTAATAACTGTCAGTAATAGAAGTAGTTTTCGAATTCCCCTCATGCTTGAGGAGGAATCTCAATCAGTTAGAATAAGAACTCTATATATAGCTGAAGTAGCAATGTACTCAGGGTTGGAAATTTTATGAAAAGGCTGGTATTTGGCTTATGTAAAACTCTGTTCAGTAATACATGTTTGGCTTTATTTCTCAGGATTCATGAGGGATTTTTATGTTCAAAATACGTGATGTTGTTCTTTTCCTAATTCTTGCAGTGGTATGGATGTGTAATCACTCAGAATTCACTTGAGGTGCTCTGACTTCCTGTATGCATTCATAAACTGTGTGGTCCTATATGAGTTTTTATGTTCTGAATATTTAAATGCTGAATGCCCTGACTTCTATGTAAGGTTGAATTCATTGTTATACTGAGATGTTGTTGACTCCATGAGCCCAATGGATAGTTGTTAAATATGTTTCCACCATTCATATTCTCACAGTTGTTTTACAAGAGTTAGCCATCTTATCTATAATCAAAATCATTAACCCCTTTTGAGAGAGGCCTCTCAGGTTGAGGAGGCTAAGCCTCAGCCTAAAGTAGGTTTGAAATAGTTACTTAGAGTCAACCTAACCAGCAGCCTATCAGGATTTGATTTTGAGATAACACTTTGATTCTTTCTTTCGAAAATATTACTGATTTCTTGGTGCTAGATTCATGGGCCTCATTCCATGCCACACCTGATAAGAAATACTTTCATGACTATTTTTAAGGAGATTTTGGACAAGTTCATTTGGGTGATGATAAACCCTGTAAAATTGTTGGAATGGGTCAGGTTCTTGTAAAATAGCAGAATGGAAACCAATGGCTACTAAAGGAGCTAAGGCATGTTCCAGATCTAAAGAAAAATCTAATTTCAACAGGGCAATTAGGCGGTGAAGGTTGTGTGACAACTTTCACAGATAAAGCTTGGAAGATCATCAAAGGATCCTTGGTAATAGAAAAAGGTGAAAAGGTTGGTACAATGTATTTATGCAATGGTATTTATAACTATGTTAATGCTTTAACTTCCAAAGTAGCAGATGCAGCATTATGGCATCATAGGCTCGGACACATGAGCGAAAATTTGGAATTTGTTGCCAGGTTTGAAGAATGTTAATTTGGACTTCTGTGAGAATTGCATTTATGGAAAACAGAAGAGAGTTAGATTTCTCAGAGTTGGGAAAGAAAAGAAAAGCGAAAAATTAGAACTTGTGCATACAGATATATGGGGACCTGCTCAGGTATCATCAATCAGTGGCTCTCGTTATTATGTTACTTTTATTGATGATGCAACTACAAAAACTTGGATTTATTGTATTAAGAATAAATATGATGTGTTTGATACTTTCAAGAAATGGAAAGCTTTGGTTGAGATTGAGACAGGAAAGAAATTGAAGTGTCTTAGATCAAACAATGGAGGTGAATATTGCAACAAAGAGTTTGATAGGTACTGTTCAGAGCATGGAATTTGTAGAGAGAAGATAGTTCCAAGAACAACACAAGAAAATGGTGTGTCAGAAAGGATGAACAGAACAATCACGGAGCATGAAAGGTGCATGAGAATGCATGCAGGATTGCATTTACAGTTTTGGGTAGATGCTGTAGATACTGTTGTTTATCTAATAAACAGAGGGCCTTCAAGTTCCTTGGATGGTGGTGTTCTAGAGGAAGCATGGACAGGTAAAAAGGTAAACTACTATTTTTTAAAGCCTTTTGGTTGTGAGGCCTTTGTCCATATTGATAAAGAAAATGGAACAAAGCTTGAGGCAATGTCAAAGAAATGTACCTTTATTGGATATGGTGTTATTGGTTATTGCTTATATGATTACGAAAATCACAAAATCATTAGGAGCAGAGATGTAATATTCAATGAAAAGGTCTTGTATAAGAATCTGTTGCAGGAGAAGAAACAGGAAAAAGAAAACAAGGAATACACAGCTCTTGATCAAATCACTGAAAAAGTAAAGGTGCCTAAAAATACTAATAATCAACAACCACAACAATAGCAACCACCACAATAGCAAAAGGCACCCCAAACACCTGAAAGTGGTGTTAGAAGATCTACTAGGATAAGTAGACCCCTTGAACGATACTCTCCTTCATTATATTATTTATTGTTGACTGATTTTGATGAACCTGAATGTTATGAAGAAGCAATGTAGGTTGAAATCAGGAAGAAGTGGGAGGTAGCCATGGAAGAAGAGATGGACTCCTTAATGCATAACTAGAATTGGGACTTAGTCACTTCCCTTGCAGGAAAAACTACATTGAAGAATAAATGGGTTTACAGGTTGAAAGAAGAACATGGAGGAAAATAGAGGTACAAAGCTAGACATGTGGTGAAGGGGTTTGCACAGAAGAAAGGTATTGATTTTGATGAAATATTTTCTCCTTTTGTTAAAATGACTTCAATCAGAACTATTTTAAGTCTAGAGTGGTTGAAGATTTACATCTTGAGCAGTTAGATGTAAAGACATCCTTTCTCCATGGGGATTTGGAGGAAGAGATATATATGCAGTAGCCACAAGGATATGAAGTGAAATGGAAGGAGAAACTAGTGTGCAAGTTGAAGAAGAGCTTGTATGGCTTAAAATAGGCTCCAAGGAAGTGGTATCTAAAATCTGACAAGTTTATGTCTGAACAAGGTTATACTAGATGTCACTTTGATCATTGTGTTTATCTGAAAAAAAAAATGATGGTAGCTATATCATATTGTTATTTTATGTAGATGGTATGCTTGTTGCAGGGTCTAACATGTAGGAAAAAAATGTGCTCAAAAGAAAATTGCCAAATTCATTTGCAATGAAGGATTTGGGAGCTACAAAACAAATACTTGATATGATAATAACTAGAGACAGGAAAAATCATAAATTAACATTGTCTCAGAATGAGTACATATAGAAGGTGTTGAAAAGATTTAGTATGCACAATGCAAAACCAGTTAGTACACCTTTTGCTAGCCATTTCAAACTTAGTAAGGAAATGTGCCCAAAGACCTAAGAAGACATGGATTATATATCTAAAGTTCCATATGCATCAACAGTTGGAGGCTTAATGTATGCAATGGTCTGCACAAGGCTTGATATTGCACATGCAGTGGGAGTTGTAAGCAGGTACATGAACAATCTAGGAAAGGAACATTGGATGGTAGTGAAATGGATTCTCAGATATTTGAAAGGTACCACAAATCAAGCATTATGCTTTGGTGGTTCAAACATTTCTCTATAGGGATATGTTCATGCAGATATGGCAGGTGCCAGAGATAACAGGAGGAGCACTACAGGATATGTATTTGCTGTTGGTGGAACAACTATTAGCTGGGTTTCAAAAATGCAAAGTGTTATTGCACTTTGAACAACAGAAGAAGAGTATGTTGCTGCTACAGACACTAGTAAAGAAATGATTTGGTTACAAAGGTTTATGGGTGAATTGGGTAAGGAGCATGATATGGGCATGTTATACAGTGATAGCCAAGGCGCCATTCACCTTGCAAAGAACTCAACATTTCATTCCAGGACTAAAAACATACAGCTCAAGTATCATTTCATATGATTAGTGTTGGAACATGGAGAGTTGAAGCTGGAAAAGATACACACTAGCCAGAATCCTATAGATATGCTAACAAAAGTTGTAACTAGGGAGAAACTAAGAATATGCTTAGTTTCATTTGGTCTTCAAGGATGAAAATGAAGATGAGAAATAGCGAGGTGCAAAGAGGAGTCATTGTCCAGCAAATGAAGCAGTGGTGGAGTTGCAACAATCATTCTCCAAGTAAAACACATAAAATAAACAATGTGAGAGCATAAAACATAAAACACATATACAGAGATATTTTCCCCCGGATCCCAAAACCAGGACTACCAGCTTGATTTTTCGTTATTTTCCTTTCAATGTTACAATACATATTTATACATGCTGAAGCATCCAATACCATGGACCGAAAAATCATCGCATACAAAACCATGGAGCGAAAAATATCTCATCCAAAACCATGTGCGAAATGGATGCACAAAACCATAGCTATGTTTGCCCAACCTAATAAAGGGTCCAAGAAACAAACTTTTCCCCCCTCAAACCCCCTGCTGCTATGCAATTGGTGCAATGAAGGGGGGGATCCACCCCCCCTCTAACCCCCTGTTAACTACGTGGGCTAGTGGAAATAATATAACACAACCCAACATATATTGGAAGAAATTCTTTCATTTTATGCAGGCATAATTACATAAGAACTATGACTTGGGTTCGAGAAAAAGATCAAGAAGTCAAGAAAATAAAGGTGAGCAGCAAGTTCCAGCTTCGTCACCAAAGGTGACTCCATAAGAATCTCAGCCTACAAAACAAGTAAATAAAGGAAAGAAATAATAGAATTCAAATGGCAAGACCCAAATACTTCAAGGTGAGTCTTCTCAAGACCAAAGTGAAAAAATTCCTTTCTACAAACTTGTTTCAATTACCCAAGTAATTTCAGTCATGAAGAAAGGAGAAAATGAAAATGAAAAGAATTCTAAATAGGGTCATTTATTTAGTCTTACTAAAGAGTTGGAAAAGGTTAGAATTCAAGTTCCCCTTACAGAATTAGCAAAAACAATAGTCTATCAGAGGGAGATTGTTGAGTTTATTAATTTAAAATAAAATGTGAATATAAATGACACCGTAAATCTGTAGGAAGACAAACTAGTAGTGGGTTTTGGTCCACATGTAGAGGAAGTAGATCTTTCAACACCTCCTTTTTATATTTCCTTATTGATCCATGATTTCCTCTTGCATAATTGTATGTTTGATTCGGGAGCTTCACACAACCTTATGCCATTTCAATGATGAAGCAACTAAATATACAAGTTAGCAAACCCTATAGAGGCATGTATTCCTTCGATAAAAAAAAGTCAAGTGTTTGGGCATCATTAAGGATCTGGTATTGTCACTAGCCCAAATCCTAGCTAGGAGCTTGGTCATGAATGTAGTAGTAGCAGATATCCCTGCTAGATTTGGAATGCTACTATCTAGGTCATGGAGGGCTAAATTGGGTGGTGTTATGAAACTATATTTTACATATACTGTTATACTGACTTTTGGTAGGGAAGGGAGGAGATTGTATAGAGAAATTAGATTTGTAAAAACAATTACAAAAAATGGAGCAAGTAATTCACCTATATATAGCTAGGAGAAAGATGACTTTGCTTGTTTCATGCTGCATGATAATGCAGAATTGGCTGAAGATAATTATAAGCAGCTTGCTTCAGCCAATGTAATTACAGAGCTACAAACTGAAGGAGTGTAGAAATGTTTGTTTGATGGAGCCTATTCCAAGGAGGGAACAGGTGTTGGTTTTCTTCTAATTGCACCTAGAGGTAATATGTTTTCTTTTTCCTTTAAATTGGAGTTCAAAGCAACAAAGAATGTAGAGGAATATGAGTCCTTGATTATTGCTTTGCAAATAGTTAAACAAATGGGAATTAAGTCAATTTCTTCTTTTGGAGATTCAGAGCTAATTATCAAACAAATAAAAAATCATTGTCAAACAAAACACCTTAGGCTTAGGGCGTACATAAATGAAGTATGGGATTTGGTTGAGAACTTTTTTGAAGCTTTTAAAATTCAATTTATTCCAAGGGATGGGAACATATTAGCAGATTCATTAGCTGTGGCTTCTATTACTTTCAAGCCTCCAATTAATCCAAGACTAAGATATGAGGTAGAAATGAGGCATAGACCTTTTGTTCTTGATAATGTTAAATATTGTAAATTTTTTGAAGATGATCAATAGATTAAAGAATTTTTTACTATGGTTGAAGAGTTTCAGGGCATAGAGATTGATCAGGATGAAGATGAAACATCAAAAGTTCCAGAAGTTAATGGTTTAAAATATTCAATATCTAATCAAAAAAAAATTCAATTGAAACATAATATTCTGCCAAAGGGACTTGTCCCTGTTGAGAGCCTTTTTAATCTCAATGATGTCGTTGTTGACTCAAGAAAAATTTCACACGATGAACACATTCAGGATCATAACATTGGAACTCAGGAGGAACCCAGGCTAGTAAAATTTTTCAATGGAGTTTCACCTAATTATCAAGAGAGATATATTAAACTTTTCAAGGATCCTGTTGATGTCTTTGCATGGTCCTATGAGGATCTCAAAACATACGATGTAAATATTATTTAGCACAAGATCCCCTTGAATGAGGGAATTAAACCCTTCAAGCATAAGCTTAGAAAGATAAATCCTCTACTTCTACCATCAATTGAAAAAGAGGTCAAAAAGTTGCTTGATGCCAAAATAATAGCTGCACTCAGGTACTCTGATTGGGTGGCTAATTTAGTGTCTGTAAGAAAGAAAGAGGGAGAGATAAGGTTATGTGTGGACTTCAAAAATCTTAACAGGGCTTCCTTGAAGGATAATTATCCATTGCCTAAAATGGATCATGTGTTGCAGAAGGTAACAAGATCTTTTAGAATATCAATGCTGGATGGATTCTTTGGGTATAACCAGGTGGCCATGGATAGATAAGATAATAAGAAGACAACATTCACAACTCCCTCGGGAACCTTTGTGTATGCCTAGATACCTTTTGGATTGATGAACGTAGGTACTACATTTCATAGGGCTATGGACATTTCTTTTGTGGGAGATAAGTTTGTAGAAATATATTTGGATGATATTATTGTTTTCTGAAAGCCTAATGAAGAACATATCAACCATCTGAAAAAGACTTTTGAAAAATGTAGAAAATTTGGGCTTTCCTTAAATCCCAAGAAATCCATTTTTTCTCTCAAAGAGGGCAAACTATTGGGGCAAATTGTTTCTATATATTCAGTGAAGATTGATTCAGCAAGAGTACAAGTTGTGCAAAAAATACTACTTCCTAGGAGTAAAAAGGATATTCAAAAATTTCTAGGAAAAATAAACTTATTAAGGATCTTTGTGTCCAATTATGCAGAAATTGTAAAAGAAATTACTAATATGCTGAAGAAGGAGAATGAATTGCATTGGACCAGGGAATCCAGAGAATCATTTTAGAGGATTAAAGAAGTGCAGGTAGCTCCAGTCCTAATCATCCCTGATTATCAAAATCCTTTCCAAGTTTTTTCATTCGCATCACGGAGTTCAATAGCTGATGTCTTACTACAGAAGAATGATGAAGACAGGGAGCAACCTGTTGCATTCTTTAGCAAGATTCTCAGGAATGCTGAGCTAAAGTATAATATTCTTGAAACGTAGGTGTATTCTTTGGTAAAAGCCTTAAAAGCCTTTAAAACTTATGTGTTGCAGTCAAAAATCATTGCTTATGTGCCAAATGTTGCAATAAAAGATGTATTAGTACAGGGAGATGTAGAAGGCAAAAGAGGAAAATGGATAGCCAAGATCCAAGAGTATGACTTGGACATAAAACCCACAAAGTTGGTGAAAGGGAAAGGTTTGGAAAAAATGTTGACAGAGTCAAACTTTCAAGAATTGGGAATTAACTTGCTGACACTTGTGGATGAAGAAATAACTGAAGAAAGTTTAGAAAATCCAGATCCAAGTATGAAGATCAGGTATAAATTTTTATGTTCAGAATGGTACAAGCATATAATCCATTATTTGTGTTTACTCTCCTGTCCCCAATCCTTGGATAGAATAAAGTATAGATCATTAAAGATCAAAGCACAACCATATGCGCGTGTGGAAGGAAAATTATACTAGAAGGATCCTGTAGGAATTTTGTTGCTAGGTTTAACAGAAGATGAGTTTATAGAGGAAATCAAAGATCATCATGAGGGTTTATGTGGAGGACATTATAGTTGGAAATTTACTTCTCATAAAATCTTTCAGATAATATTTTATTGACCTACTTTATTTGGTGATACATATAAGTTTGTCAGAAGCTGTTAGAAGTGTCAGCTTTTCGTTGAGAAGAAGAGGTTAGCTCCCTTGCCTTTGATTCCAGTGTTCATAGAGGAACCATTCAGACAATGGTGATTTGACTTTATTAGACATATTAAACGATATTCTGTTGGCATTATGATACATATGTTGTACTTGATGGCAACCCACTCATCTCAGATGATAAATTATAGTGCAGCAAAGTTATTTTTTAGTTCTGCAGGTGTTCAGATCAAAAGGTACGAACCGAAAAGTTCACGCACTTTCATGCAGAGAAAATTTCCTTTCATGCAGAGAAAAGTTCATGTACTTTCATGCAGAGAAACGTTCCTTTCATGCAGAGAAAAGTTCATGCACTTTCATGTAGAGAAAAGTTCACGCACTTTCATGAAGAGAAAAGTTCACGCACTTTCATGCAGGGAAAAGCGCACGCACATGGGAAATATTATGATTGTTTCATGGTATTTAGTCCTTTGTATTTGAACCTATGGTTTCGGGCCATGGTATCTCGTCAGAAGTGTTGATCCCAAGTATTGGGTCCATGGTATTGAATTGTTATGGTTTTTAGTCTGTGGTATTGTGAAAGGCCGAAGGCTATAAAAGAGGAAGGAGATCATTTGGCAAGGCATCTTCTGAATTATTGAATATATGATAAATTCATAGATCTGGAATACTATGATTGGGTTATGGAGCATATATGGATCTGAATGAAGAAGAAATCTGAGTGGAAGGAGAATGATAAGTTCTATTGATGGGTCAAAATCTTAAGGTTGGAATTGTGGTATCTCTATATGATTTTGATATGTGACATGTGGCACATGCTTGATATATAAATCTAATAATCTGGGTTAACTAATATCTGAATGTTTGAAAGAATGAATTTATAGATCTGTACGCAAGTTCAATGAAGCGAAGGCGCATATACACACTGTTTTTGTAAGGGAAAGTTGCGTATGCACGGAGGTTTCTGAATAGTGAAGTAGTGTACATCTCTTGATTTATGTTCTAGATGATTCTGTTTATTGCTATAGTGTTCTGGGTTCAGAAGTGGGGTGTTATCACTGTTATTATGATTTGGGTACATTCGTCAGAGAAGTGTTTATCGTGATTCAGTTTTGATTGGTGAAAAGGTGATTGGTCGATGCAGAAATTCTTGATGTTTGAATGATGTTATTTGTCGATCCAGTCTGAAAATTCATGAAACGTGGTCCTTGGAAGGAAGAGAAGGTTGTAGTCTTCTGCAGGTAGCAGCCTGCGTACTAGTACCTCAACTAGTACAAGAACTAAGCGGGTTGTATCTCCCTTCCATGAGAAGCTGGAAAACGAGAGAGGGTTGTAGCTCTCTGTAGGTAGCAACCTGCGTACCGGTAAAGGACTGCACCAGTACAAAATCATTGTAAAAATAAGTTTCTAATTGAAAAGATAGAGACATATTGCAGCAGGTGGTTTTCACCCACATTGGGTTTCCACCTTATATCTTGTGTTCTTGTGTGTGATTGTCTTTTGCTTTATTTTTCTGTTCCTGGTTACTGTTTTTATGATCCTGATGCACAGATTAATGTTTAACATCTATAGAATATTTTAAATTATAAGTTTGTATGGTATATGCGGGTTTCCTTATCTGTAGTTGCATATATACACGGTTTTCTCTAACTGAAGTAGTGTATATGTTCTGGGGTTGAAAAAGAAAATAATTGACCAGATAATACTGATTCACCCCCGTCTCAGTATTATTTCCAACAATTGGTATCGGAGCGGGTCCTTCAGAAGAAGCTTGAGTGCTTGGAGGAAGATCTATCATCATGAGCAACTATGAGAGAGAAGCATCAATCAGGCCACCAATTTTTGATGGGACCAACTTCGTCTATTGGAAGGTAAGAGTTAGAGCCTATCTTCAATCTCTTGGTACAGAAGTCAAGGATATCATAGATACAGGGTACACTTTTCCATCAACAACTCCTACAGATCTGGCTGAGAAGAAGCAGTTTGAAACTAATGCAAAGGTTGTCAATAGTCTATTAGGATGTCTATCTCAATTACAATTAGTCAAGGTTATGCAGTATAAAACCGCAAAAGAAATATGGGACAAGATCGTTCTAAGCTATGAAGGAGATGAACAGGTAAAAAGAGCAAGATTTGAAACCCTCATAATTCAATATGAAAATCTCAGAATGTATAATGATGAAAGTGTGGCTAACTATTTCCTACGCATAGCTGAGATTGTTAATTGTATGAAAAATTTGGGTGAAGAAATAAAAGAGGTTGTTGTGGTTGAAAAGGTTCTGAGCTCTTTGTCTTCTAAGTTTGAATCAAAAGTTTCTACAATAGAAGAAAAGGAGAATCTACAGAAAATTACCATGTTGCAACTACACGGAATTCTAACCTCTTATGAAATGAGGAAAGGGGACCAGCAGATAGAAGAGAAGCCACATTCAAGGCCTCAGGAAAATGAGATTCTTATGACTCAGGACATATGTCAGAAGAAGGGGAAGAATCAAATTTTGTCAAGAACCTTCAACGGGGTGCTGGAAGATTCAGAGGTAAGTTACCTTTCAAACGTTTTGCTTGTGGAAGAGTCGGTGACTATGCTGCCAAGTTTCCTCATAAAGGTAAGGAACATATTAGATGGAACAAGAAACAAAATGTAAATAAGAAAAGCTATTACACTCATGAAGACAGTGATGGATTTTCAAATAGTGATGAAGATGAACAAGGTAATAAGTATAGAATTTTAATGGCTTTTGAAGATGATGATTTCATGGATGCTATAGATGAAGAAGGTCTTTATGAAGAGATTTCTAAACTCAAAATTTGTTTAGAAGAGAAAAATATGATTATTGATACTCTGCAATTCCAATTAGCTGAAATTGAAAAACATCATGAAAAGTTAGAATGTGAAATAGTGGGACTTAGAAAAGAGATTGAGAAAACTAAAGCTCTTAATCTTAGATTTGTTTAAGGATCTGAAACGTTAGATGAGATTATCAAAATACAGCATTCTCCACTAATCAAGACAAGTCTGGGATATAATGAAGAAGCATCTCAACCATAGAAGCCATCCACCTCCAAAAGTTATATTGATGTAGCAAGGAGAAGTGAACAAATTGACAATCAACAGCAAAGGCACAATGCTGCTCACCGGGTGAATCAGGGACATTTTTCTTCAAGAATGAATAGAGATCAACAAGTAAATCAGGGGAAATCTACCTCAAGGATAAATAGAAGCTACAATAGACCACAGGAAAATCATTCTCAATTTTCCTCAAGAATGAATGTAAATGAAAACTACAATCGTTTGGTCTGCAGGGTTGATAATCGCAGGAATTTCTTCAAAGGCCAATGTTTCTCTTGTCACAAATTTGGACACAAAGCAGCTCAGTCTGTTTCCTACAAAACCATCATGACTAGAGAAACTCAAAAATAGAGTATGACTGGGATCATGAAAGAGACCTACAATAACTTTTCTGCTCTTGAAAATGAAATAGAATGTTCTATTTGAAATAATTTTGGTCATGAAGATTCTGAATGTAGGAGTAGGTTTCAGCAGGCAACTCAGAAGGAGCAAGCCTCAAATATCAAAACATGGAGAATGAAAGAACCACAACCAGAAAGATGTGCTATAGCCTTATATGCAGAAGGGCAGGAAAATCAATGGTACATCGACAGTGGATGTTCAAAACATATGACAGGTGACAAAGAAAAACTTCAGTCATATAGTGCCTTGGAGAAGGAGAAGAAGGTCTCATTTGGAGATGACACCCCTACACTCATAAAAGGTAAAGGTTCTGTTCTTTTAAAAGAAAAGGTCAAAGCAGGAAATGTTATGTATGTTGATGGCTTTAAAGGCTTATCTATTGAGGTCGTCAGATGTGCAATCAGGAACAAGGTAATATTTTGATCAATGGAGTAGTGTTCATTATCTTGATATAGAGAAATAGTGATCAAAGGCATAGAACTCCAAATAATTTATACATATTCAAAGAAGGACAACAACAATGCTATCTGAGCAAGAATGATGAACACTGGCTATGGCACTGGAGGTTGGGGCATCTAAGCTTCTCACAGATAAGGAAATCATGCAAATACCAAGCAGTTCATGGTCTTCTAGACATCAGAATTCTAGATAATACAATTGCAAATCATATCAGTTTGGTAAGAAAACTAGAACTAACTTCCCTGAGAAGGAAGGATCAGCTAGCAGGCCACTTGAGCTTGTCCATAATGATGTATGTGGTCAATCTAGGAAAAGGTCACCTCGGGGAGAAGAATACTTTATATTATTAATTGAAAACTATTCAAGGAGGGTTTGGATAGGACTAATGAAGCACAAAGATGAAGCCTTCGAAAAATTCAAATCCTTCAAAGCTTTGGTTGAAAACGAATTAGATCACAAAATTAAATGCCTCAGATCTGATAGAGGTGGGGAGTTTACCTCAGATGAATTTTTCGATTTTTGTGAAGAACATGGAATAAGAAGAGAATTCTCTACGATCAGGACTCCTCAACAAAATGGAGTAGTTGAAAGGATGAACATAATGGTTCAACAAATGGCTCGTGCTATGCTTGATGAGTCTGGAACTCCTGCAACTTTCTGGGGTGAAGCTGCATTTGCTGCAGTTGTTATTCTCATCAAAACAAATGTTCGGGTGAGCAGCACTCAAACCCCTCATGAGCTCTGGTATGGTGGGACTCCTTCGGTAAAATATTTGAAAATTTTTGGGAGTAAATGCTATATCAAAAATATTGATGAACATCTTGGGAAGTTTGAACCTAGAGCAGATGAATTCATTCTTCTTGGTTACTCTCCCCATAGCAAAGCATACAAGTTTTATAATAAAAGGCTTGGAAAAATTGTTGAAAGTATTGATGTAGTGGTTGATGAAGAAGAAAACACTCCTAGGCAGGTAAGATCTAAATATTTCGAAGATGATGAGGACTATTCATCAACATCAAATCAAATTCATGATAAAGAAGAAACCTATGAAGAAGAAACCCATCAGGAGCCTGAAGAACAAATAAGGATAGAAGAAAAGACTCAATCCAGGTACGTTCAGAAGAATCATCCAAAATCTCAAATTTTGGGGCAAAAAGAGGAAGGAATACAAACAAGAAGAACAATTGTAGAAGCTTCAAGCTATTTGGCATTACTTTCCTCCACTGAACCACAAAATGTAAGAGAGGCATGCAAAGATGAATGCTGGGTCAAGGCAATGGATGAAGAACTTGAGAAGATCGAAAAGAATAACACTTGGGAGTTGGTTCCTAGACCAAAAGATAAGAATGTCATAGGGACAAAATGGATCTTCAAAAACAAGTTGAATGAAAATGGGGAAGTGATTAGAGAGAAGGCCAGACTTGTTTGTAAAGGGTATGCTCAACAAGAAGGAATAGACTTTGAAGAAACTTTTGCTCCCGTTGCTAGACTTGAGGCCATTAGAATTGCTCTCTTTAGCTTTCAGAAGTTCAAATTATTTCAAATGGATGTGAAATCAACTTTTCTGAATGGAGACTTAGAATAAGAAGTGTACATTGAGCAGCCAAATGGATTCATCCTTGGTAATGATCCAAATCTTGTATGCAGATTAAAGAAGGATCTCTATGGTCTCAAACAGGCTCCAAGGGCTTGGTACTATCGTTTGGACAAATACCTTCATAAGCAAGGTTTTTCAAAAGGATCAGCAAACAGAAATCTTTATATAAAAATTGAAACAACAAATTGTTAATACTTGTTGTGTATGTAGATGATATCATCTTTGGCAGCAATGAAGAAGCTATGAGTCAAAACTTTTCCTTGGTGATGCAGAAGGAATTCGAAATGTCTTTGCTTGG
>APFE031498110.1:131362-159214 GCA_000404065.3 Pinus taeda
TATATAAAAATTGAAAATAACAAATTGCTAATACTTGTTGTGTATGTAGATGATATCATCTTTGGCAGCAATGAAGAAGCTATGCGTCAAAACTTTGCCTTGGTGATGCAGAAGGAATCGAAATGTCTTTGCTTGGAGAACTGACATATTTTCTTGGTTTACAAATCCAACAAAATAAAGGCGGTATCTTTTTATCTCAAACCAAGTATCTCAAGAAGATCTTGAAGAAGTATGGCATGGAAGATTCGAAACCAGTATGCACTCCTATGGTCATAGGATGCAGCCTCAGTGCAAATGATGAATCAGTAGTAGTGCATCAACCAACCTATAGGTCCATGATTGGAAGTCTGCTCTATTTAACAGGTACCCGACTAGACATGATGCATGCAGTAGGAATGGTTGGAAGATTTTAGGCAAATCCCAAGGAAACTCATCTTCAAGCAATAAAGAGAATTTTCAAGTATCTTCAAGGAACTCAAAACTATGGCCTATGGTGTCCTAGAGATGCGGATCTCACTCTTCATGCTTATATAGATGCAGATTGGGCTGGAAGCGTGGACGACAGAAAAAGCACTAGTGGTGGTGCATTCTTTATGGGTTCTAAATTAGTATCCTGGTTCAGTAAGAAATAGAGTTCTATTGCATTATCTACAGCTAAAGCAGAATATGTGGCTGCTGCATTCTGTTGCACTCAACTCCTTTGGATGATGCAAACCTTGCAGGATTTTCAAATCACTTGTACACCACCTATCTCCATCTTATATGATAATACAAGTGCAATCATAATTTCAAAGAACCCAGTCATGAATTCAAAGACCAATCACATACCAATCAAGTATCATTTTCTCTAGGAACAAGTGCTAGAACAAAAGGTCAAATTGGAATATGTTCCCTCCAAGGAACAAGTTGCTGATATTTTCACCAAATCATTGCCCAGGGAGACATTTGAATACCTCGGACAGAAGCTGGGGGTTGTTGATGCATCATCCTGCTGTTGAATCTTGTTTGTTGTATGCAGGTGGATACACGTACATTTTCCGGTCTATGTGGGTTGAATGGGTCTATCAGAGATCATCTGGCACAGGTTCAGGGGGAGCATATATTCTTCTAATGATGCATTGTTGGCATTTTCTTAGAATTCCTTGGTTTGATTTCTCAAGAGTTTTATGGTGGAGTCGATCAATGTGTGTTGATCTGAAGGTTGATTCTCCTGATAGTTGTTCTTATCTCTATGTCATGTACTTCTTTTCATATCAAGTTCATGTAACAGCCTATTTTGGTTTCCCCACTATGCCTGGGATGAATGAGTTTTATCTGTCTTGTGTATTCCCACTTGGATGGGAGATGGATGTATGTATGAGTCTTGATGATATGAAGGTTACTTATAATGTATGGAGTCATGTTATTTCTTGTAGAACATCTTTTTTCAGACAACATTTCAGCACAGAGCATATACAAAGGGGGAGCTCGTTCAGAGTTTTCAGCAGGTACTCAGGGGGAGTATGGTAGTCTGCTCCTTTGCCCTTGATGTCAAAGGGGGAGAGTGATTGGTTGTTGTTGCCATCAAGTCCAAAGGGGGAGATTGTTGGAATTATGATACATATGTTGTACTTGATGGCAACCCACTCAGCTCAGATGATAAATTATAGTGCAGCAAAGTTATTTTCTGGTTACGCCGGTGCTCAGATCAAAAGGTGCGAACTGAAAAGTTCACACACTTTCATGCAAAGAAACTTTCATGCACTTTCATGCAGAGAAAAGTTCCTTTCATGCATAGAAAAGTTCACGCACTTTCATGCACAAAAAAGTTCACTCATTTTCATGAAGAGAAAAGGTCACGCACTTTCATGCAAGGAAAAGCGCACACACATGGGAAATCTTATGGTTGGTTCATGGTATTTAGTCCTTGGTATTTGAACCTATGGTTTTGGGCCATGGTATCTCGTCATAAGTCTTGATCCCAAGTATTGGGTCCATGGTATTGAATTGTTATGGTTTTTAGTCTGTGGTATTGTGAAAGGCCTAATACTATAAAAGAGGAAGGAGATCATTTGGCAAGGCATCTTCTGAATTATTGAATATCTGATAAAGTGCTAGATCTGGAATACTGTGATTGGGTTATGGAGCAGATCTGGATCTGAATGAAGAAGGAACCTGAGTGCAAGGAGAAGGATAAGTTCTATTGATGGGTCAAAATCTTAAGGCTGGAATAGTGGTATCTCTATATGATTTTGATTTGTGATATGTGGCACATGCTTGATCTATAAATCTAATAATCTGGGTTAACTAATATCTGAATGTTTGAAAGAATGAATGTATAGATCTTTACGCAGGTTCAGTGAAGCGAAGGTGCGTATACATGTTGTTTTTCTAAGGGAAAGTCACATATGCATGCAGGTTTCTGAATAGTGAAGTAGCGTACATCTCTTGATTTATGTTCTAGTTGCTTGTGTTTATTGCTACAGTGTTCTGGGTTCAGAAGTGGGGTGTGATTACTGTTATTATGATCTAGGTACAATTGTCAGAGAAGTGTTTATCTTGATCAGTTTTGATTGGTGAAAAGGTGATTGGTTGATGCAGAAATTCTTGATGTTTGATTGATGTTATTTGTGGGTCCAGTCTGAAAATTTATGAAACGTGGTCCCTGGAAGGAAGAGAAGGTTGTAGTCTTCTGCAGGTAGCAACCTGCATACTAGTATCTCAACTAGTAAAAAAACTAAGGGGTTTGTAGCTCCCTTCCAGGAGAAGCTGGAAAATGAGAGAGGGTTGTAGCTCTCTGCAGGTAGTAGCCTGCATACTGGTAAAGGACTGCACCAGTACATAATCATTGTAAAAAGAAGTTTCTAATTGAAATTATAGAGACATATTGCAGTAGGTGGTTTTCACCCACTTTTGGTTTCCACCTTATATCTTGTGTTCTTGTGTGTGATTGTCTTCTGCTCTATTATTCTGCTCCTGGTTACTATTTTTATGATCCCGATGCACAGATTAATGTTCAACATCTGTAGAATATTTTATATTATAATTCTGTATGGTATACGAGGGTTTCCTTATCTGTAGTTGCATATATATGTGGTTTTCTCTAACTAAAGTAGCGTATATGTTCTGGGTTTGAAGAAGGAAATAATTGACCTGATAACACTGATTCGCCCCCCCTCTCAGTATTATTTCCAACATCTTCAAGTGGAAAACACAAGTGGGTTCTCACAGCTACTAATTACTTCACCAAATGGGTAGAAGTATACCTACTAAGAGAGCAAATGATCAGATAGTGATGAAGTTCTTAGAGGAGAATATTTTCAACAAATTTGGATGCCCCATCAAAATCATAACAGACAATGCTCAAGTCTTCAATTCAAGTAATTTTATTTCTTTTTTTTCAAAAGTATAATGTTATTTTGTCCCATTCAACAACTTATCATCCACAGGGAAACGAATTAGCTGAATCTACTAACAAAACTTTGATGGAGATCTTTAATAAAACTATTGCAGAGAACCAAAAAGACTGGGATTCTAAGTTAAAATTTGCTCTATGGGTTGCTAGAGTGACTACAAGAAGGTCTACAAGAAAATCACCTTTTGAATTAGTATATGGAACTCAGGATCTGTTTCCAAGTCAACTCGTGAAGCCTGTGATTGCAATGATTCAGGAGGTGAAAGAAGAACCCAATGATTTGATAAGAAGAATGAATAGAGTAGTGGAGCTAAGTGAGAATAGGGACAAGGTAAGAGACAACTTGATTATGTATCAATCAAAGATGAAAATTATTTTTGACAAAAAAGCCAAGGAGATTGAATTTAGTTGCAAACCTAGTATTAAGATAGGATACCAGAAGAGAAGATAAGGGTAAGCATGGGAAGTTTTATCCACTTTCGTATGGCCCTTTTAGAATTGTTGAAGAAAGGTCTAATAACACTTTCCTCCTTGGGAATTTTGATGGTGAAATGCTACAGCTACCTTTCAATGGGAAGTACCTCAAGCATTACTTTCAGTTCTAAAGCATAAGCATCTTATCAGTCTAGATACCTGAGTGAAATCAGTGTACAAATGTCATAGAATTTAAAATTATGTAAGAAATATATGACTCCATGCCTCAGATGAAGGCACTAATCTACGGTTCTTAGTGGTTTTGTGGAAAAAGCACTATCCCTAGGTGGAGCTAGATGTTGTAGCACCCATTGTCCATTGCTATTTAAGTTTTATTTTCATTTCTATTATAAAATGGAAGAAAAATAAAAAAAATATGATAGAAATGGTTGATTTTATATTTTCATAGGTTTTTCTAGTGATAAACTTGCCAGAAGATCTAGACCGTCTGATCAACAAGCGATAGATCCAATGGTAATCACATAAGTTAACTAGAAAGTGTTTGTTTCGGAGAACTAATGTGGCGGCATATCAAACACAGTTTAAACTTGCTGAAGTCCAAGCCAATCTCAGCTATCTATCAAAAGAAATGGGATCCTATGGATATCAGGTCTAATATCAGGTTGGAAAGTGATCAGTTTTCATATTTTGATCTGACTCGATAAATTATCAAATCCTGTTTTATTTCCTATCGAGTCTGGATATCGGGTCCAAAGACTGGGTCGTCAAATCGTTTGGTTCATTATTTAATATCGGACTTGATGAATTATGAAATATAGTTTTATGTTATATTGGGTCTGTAAGGGAGTCAAGGTGCGTCGAAAAGGTGGAAAAGGCGGACGCAATAGGATCTATGAATCAGAGTGTTAATTCTTTGAACTTTCGTGGGCCTGCCATCGTTTAAATGTCATACAAGTTCAATGGACGTGATCAAGTGATAGATTGATAAGCAATTTAAGGTGCACTATATGGGAGCAATGAGCATGAAGGATAATAAGAGCTTGACCCCCATAGTTGACCATGACATTAGCATGGCTGACCAAAATGTATGGTCAGATTTCATTGCGGGGGCTCAACCTTGTTGATGCTCTCACACACTCTTTAACCCCTGCAGTGCTCCCAAAGCCTTTCACCCTTCATCCACTTCTCTGTTAAGGCTCAAAGATATAGATTTGGAAATACATCTTCTAATTTCTTTTATTTTCTATTATTCTATGTTCTTTAGCATGGGTGTCTTTTACCCTCCGTGTAATTTTCTGTAATAATTTTTACTTTAGACAGTTAGGAAAATAGTTAAGTAGTTTGATAGTTTTGGTAATTACCAACTATCTCATAATGTATAAAAGGAGGAAAATTTAGAAAGAGGAGGCTCAAATTTTGGAGAACTTAGATACTAGGCATCCCTGATACGTTTGTTGATTAATGAAAGAATCAGAGGTTTTCCATGCATTGTTGGGTATGATTTTGTGACTTCTCTGTTATGTGTCATCTTATGTTTTCTTCCTTTGAGTATGGTAATAAAGTTGTAGGTCTTTATTTGCTTATGTAAATGAAGTTAAAATCCCTTAAAAGAGTGCTCCTATACTTGAACTTCACACCTCTGCAATTCTTATTAGTTACAGAGGGTAGTTTCTATGTAAGGAAGCATATCATCTATAAATTCTCCAAGTGTCATAGATAGTAGGTCTTGTGTAAAACAACATATTTTCTTTGACTTATTTAGGCTTCCTTCATTCATCATTTATATTCAACAATCAAATGACATTCTAATATTTCCTTGTCAACAAAGTATTGAGGGTTAAAAACCAAGCATCCCAGGTCCTTCATTTGAGAACACAACATATAATTAAGTGAAAAACAAGTGACAATAACTATAAACATTGATGTCTTAAACACAATTTCTACATAGCCAAGAAATTGGTTCCTTAAGGTACAACACTTGGTAAGTCTATCAACTACCACCATGATAACACCCTTTCCTTCAGACTTGGGTAAACCTATGATAAAATCCATTGAAACCTCCTCTCGACATTGGCTTGGAATGGATAAAGGCTGTAATAGACCTGTGGTCTTCATTGTTTGAACTTTATTTCGTTGGCAAACCAAACATTCTGCCACAAACTTTTGAATATCCGATTTAAGGCCATCCCAAAAAAAATCCTTCTTAACCTTGTGGTAAGTTTTTATAAATCTTGAGTTCTCTCCTATGGGAGAGGTGTGCAATTCCTTAAGAATATTTTGTTTGAGTTGGGAATTCTTACATAGGTATATCTGATATCTGTACCATAACGAATAATTTTTCCAGCTAAATGTATGAGATGTACTGGGATCTTGTTGTAACTTTTGAATGAGTGCCCATACTTCTTCATCATTCTTCCATTTATCCGTTGCTTCATTTAACCAATCTGGTTGGATAATAGAAATGGCAGAAAGAAATGCTTCCACATCGTCATCCTTTCTTGAGAGTGCATTTGCCACAACATTTTACTTCCATTTTTTGTAGATGGTTTCAAATTCATAACCCAACATCTTGGTGACCCATTTTTGTTGCTCTTCTGAAGATAATATTTGTTCTAGAAGGTGTTTAAGACTATCATGATCTCCTTTTACCTTGAAGTGTCTTCACATTAGGTAGGGTCGCCATTTCTTAAGTGCATCTAGTATTGCCAAAATTTCCTTCTTATAAATAGCTTTGAGTAAATACTTTCCTTCGATTAGATGACATTTGAAGGCAATGGGTCTTTCTTCTTGCATTAAAACAACACCAATTCCATTTCCTAAGGCATCACATTCCACAATAAATGTTTTTGTGAAGTCCAGTGTAGCTAAGGCACATTGCCTCTTTAAGATGTTCAAAGGCCTTTGTTGCTTCTAGAGTCCATGAAAATGTATCTTTCTTCAATAATGTTGTTAGAGGTGCTGCTATTCTCCCATAATTCTTAACAAGAATTTGAAGGTTTTTTCATAAAATTGTTTCTCCTCCAATAACTTGAGCACCCACTCAACATGTTGAATGTGATACTTCCAAGACATGTTGTAGATTTTATATCATCAAAAAATACTAACACAAATTTTCTAAGGAAGGGTTTGAAAATGGAGTTCATCAAACCTTGAAATGTAAAATGTGCATTGGTAAGGCCAAAAGGCATGACCAAAAATTCATAATGACCCTCATGAGTTCTAAATGTTGTTTTTGGAATGTCTTCAATCTTCATTCTGATTTGATGATATCCTGAATGAAGATCCAACTTGGTGAAGTAAATCAATCCATGCAATTCATCCAATAATTCATTAATGACAGGAATGGGAAATTTATCTTTAACAGTGAGCTTGCTGAGCTCCCTATAATTTGGACACATGCACCATGATCCATCCTTCTTATGAACCAATACTACTGGAGCAGAGAAAGAACTTTGACTAGGTTGAATTATACCATCCTATAGCTTTTCTGCAACCATATGTTCAATTTCATGTTTTTGGGCATAAGGATATCTGTAAGGCCTGATGTTTGGAGGAACACTTCTTGGAATCAAATGAATTGCATGATCATGATCACAAATAGGTGGGAGGGATTTAGGAGTCTCAAATACCTTGAGATGATTGTCCACGACATTTTGGAGATCTGGAGAAATAAATGTTTTCGATGTGGGAACCTCTAGTGAACATGATTGTGCAATTATGCCTCGTTGTTCTTTCTTTGGAAGCTTTGTAATTCCGTTATAGCTTATTATATTTCCTAGTTTCCCTATGATACCCCTTAATTCAACTTGCTTTCCTTCTGAAGAAAATATCATGAAAAGTTCTTGAAAATTAAAAGCCATTGTACCCAATGATTGTATCCACTGGACTCCTAGTACAACATTAGCATGACCCATTGGAATGGAAAGCATTGGGCTACTCAATACATATTCTCCCATGGATAGCATGATATTATGGAACATTCATGAGCAATTTATGGTTCCTCCACTTGCAACCATCACTCAACACTCTGGTGCTGGATATAGGAAGCAATTCACTTCCTTGGCTATCTTATAATGAATAAAATTATGGGTACTTCCTGGATCAGTGAGCATTATTACATTTTTCTTCTTGATATGCCCTTCTATATTGATAGTTTGAGGAGTGGTAATTCTAGCCAATGCATTACAAGATATGGTCGGATTCATTTCTTCTTTCTCTAGGGTTTGTTCTTGGTGTATATCCTCTTCTTTTGACGTTTCTTATTCCTTTTCTTCCTCCTCTTCACAATCTATGTAAAATAATTTCTGCTCATCACACTTATGACCTTTATTGTATTTTCTATCACAACTATAACAAATCTCTTTTTTCTTCCAATTGTTGTGGTGTCAACCTTGTAAGTTGTGGACGGCTAGGGGCAAGAACACCTCCACCTTTATGATTGTGAGTGGTATGCTTCCTTGTTGCCATAGTTCTGCTTTTTGTTTTTCTTTCCAACCTGAATGCCTTCTCCAATGAATCAATTTCCCAAAGGCAAACCTCATGTTGGATGTTATCCTTTAAATTCCCCATGAACACATCAATCCTGTGCTCATCTTTAATATATTTTACCCTTATATTCAATTTTTGGATGTCCTCAATGTGCTCCATCATTGAACCCTTTTGTTTGAGATTTATCAACTGGCTAAAAAAAGTGTTGCTTTTTGTATCTTCATAATGTGCTATCATTTCATCCATAAAAATAAACCAAGTGATAATTTGTTTATGAGATAAAATACATTGATACCATACGAACTGATTTGGTTCCAAATATAAAGTTGCAATGCATACCTTATGTATGTTTTGGAAATTATAGAGATCAAAAAATTGCTCCATCTGTAGTATCCATGTTACGAGATCCTTGCCATCAAACTTATTCATATTTATCTTTGGAACATGGTGGTTCTTTAATCTAATGTTAGAGTATATGAAATCATGATTAACATTAATTTTTTTCTCATCATGAGTTTACTTTACTACCCTTTCACCATTAATAAGAATTTCTTGTAGAAACTTTGTCAAATCTGTCTTGAAATCTTCCATCTTAGATTCCAGATATTTCTTTAAGTCATCCATCCCTTTCACCATTAGTAAGCATTTCTTGTAGAAAATTTGTCAAAATTATCTTCAAATCTTCCATCTTAGCTTCCACGCCTTTCTTTAAATCATCCATCTTAGCTTCCATGCCATCCATCTTAGCTTCCACATCATTCATCTTTTCTTCTACACCTTTCTTTAAACCATCCATCTTAGCTTCCATGCCACGAATATTAGCTTCTACGTCTTTCTTTAAATCATCCATCTTAGCTTCTGTTACTTTTTGTGTGAGTGAAATTTGTTGCACTTGGTTTCGTAATTTTGATATATCATGTTGCATTTATTCCTCTTCTTCATGAGTCATGCTAGATATTTTAGGTTGCTTACTAGGTGTTTCCATTTTCTTTCTTCGGGGCATCAACTACTATTAATCATGCTTCACTGTGCCCTTTGAATTCCTTCAAACTATTTTTTCAAATCAAAATTATGCAAAATTTAAAAAAAAAAAACTACACAACTTTTTTCACTTTGTAGGAGCTCGATATTGAATCTACTGTATCTCTCTAATTTTAGATCTCAAAGGTTTGAAATTCCTTCCTACGATAACCCTTTGAGTAGTATTTCCAACCCCACAAGTGTGACCAAGATTGGATTCTCCAATGAAGAGTTATGTCAAATCTCCCACGATGACCTGATTATAGATTGGTTCAGTAGAGAGAGCTTGTATGAAGTGTCACGTGTCACTTTTTTTACCTTAGGATCTAAAATTGATATAAAGAAAACTATAGTCCTTCCTCTTTCTGTAACTTCTGATGAAATTTCAATGTGATTCTCAGAAAAAAGAAAAAGTTATGATGATTTCCCTAGGTCACCTGTTTGAGATATAATTTAGGATCTTGCAAAAATGCTAACTTCCTTGGATAATACTCTGAATATATAGAGAGACAAGATCTGAAATCTGGACCCACGGTTTAGAAAGATATTGACTCAAATGGGTTTTTTTTTCCACTTCTGAAACATTGCAAAACCAAAGCTATAGTGAAATACCACGATGACCAGTTTGGAGCAGTGAAACCCTAGAATTCAAGCTCTGATACCAAATATTATGAAACCAGCTCACAAAAAGATAGAAAAGAGAGATAAACACCTTACAATTTAGCCTCTTTGAGGGGGAAACCTCCTTAACATAACACAAATGAACAATTCTTGAATGATACAAATTACAAAATCTCCTTTCTATATATAGGAGTCTAAGGGGTCACAATATAACCAAAGCCGACCTAACAATAATAATATAGGGGCACAAAATTAACAATAGTGGGCTTCTATGGGGCAAAATAATAAAAATATGGGGACAATTGGGCACAACAATAACAATAGGGGAATCACTAGTAATATAGGGACCTAATAGACTTCCCATGCTCTATTTTGTTATTTTTGTAAATCAGTTGGGCACGATATCCACCACTTTTTCACATTAGAATTTATGCAAGAACAAAAATTTGATTGATTTTGGGTACAGGAACCAAGATTCAATAAAAAATGATATAATTAGACTAGCTAAGGACAAGGAATGGTAGCTATGTGTTTTGAAGGATCAATGTAAGGAAGAGGAGGATTTTGTTGGGTTGTGTTATATTCTTTCCATGTAGATAACAGGGTGTTTGAAGGGCACCCGTAACCCCAGTTTATGGGGTCTAGGGCAGCGCTCAGGAAAATTTTGGTTAGGGACCCTATGTTAGGTTGGGCAGACCCACCTATGGTTTTGTGCATGATTTTCGCACATGTTTTTTGGACGCGATGGTTTTCGGTCCATGGTATTGGATGCTTCAGCATGTATAAATATGTATTGTAACATTGAAAGGAACATAATGAAAAATCAAGCTAGTAGCCCCAGTTTTGGGGTCCAGGGGAAAACCTGTGTGTATATGTGTTTTATGTGTTATGATCTCGCATTATTTATTTCCTATGTTTTAGAATTCGTATGCAGGTAATTTTTGTATAGGGTTAAAACCTACATTTGGTATTGGAACTGTTTTGGCTTCAAGGGGACGCCTTTGTTGCTGAGGGGTTTGGCTCGGGCCTGTGGTAGACCCTATTCAGTGGGAGAGTTGCGAGATCGATTTTGGTGGTGAAAGAAGATGGCAAGTAGTGGAAAGATAGAGATCGAGAAATTTAATGGTCAAAGTTCTGAGTTGTGGAAACTCAAGATGGAGGACTTGTTGGTGGATAAAGACCAGTGGATTGCAGTAGATCCAGGTACTAAACCAATGGGAGTGTTCGATGAAGAATGGAAGAAGTTGGATCAGAAGGCAAAGAGCAAAATACGATTGTGTGTCTCAGATTCAATATTGATGAATGTATCAAGGGAAGCTACGTTGCAAGTTTTGTGGGACAATTTAGGGACTTTGTAACAATCTAAGTCTCGGTGAATAAACTGTTCCTGTGGAAAAAGCTATATAACCTAAGGATGAAAGATGGAGACTTGGTGATAGAGAATTTGAATGCATTTAATATTGTGGTAAGTAAGTTAGCATCTGTTGATATTAAAATTTCAGATGAAGATATGTGCATTAGTTTGTTGTCTTCTCTACCAGATTCATGGGATAGTCTGGTTATTGCAATAGGTAGCAATGCAACTGCCTTGCATTTTTATGAAATAGTCTCATCCTTGCTGATGAAGGAGATGAGATGGAAAAATGTGGAAAGCCAAAATGGTGATGCCTTGTCTGTACAAGCGCGGACCTAGAAAGAAAACAAAAATAAGTCGTTGAGTGGGAGATATAAATCTAAAGGGAGATCTAAATCTCCAGGAAAACCTATATAGGTGGTGTGCTGGAAATGTGGAAAGGAAGGGCACTACAAAAGGGACTGTAAATCTAAAGCTCCTAACAAAGGAAAGGGATCTAATGAGGCTCCTTCTGCAGAGGTGAAAACCCCCTCAGATGAAGGTGGGGATGTGTACTTGGCTTCTTCAAGTACACATGTAGATCATGAGGCATGGTTGATTGACTTAGGTGCATCCTTTCACTTCAGTCCCCATAGAGAGTGGTTCTGCGAGTATGAGAAATATGATGGTGGTTATTTCTTCGTGGGGGATGACAGGAAGGCTAGAATCATTGGTCGTGGAAAAGTAAAGTTGAAGTTACAAGGTGGAAGGGTTAGAACGCTTCCAGGTGTTCTACATATTCCTGCATTAGCCAGAAATCTAATTTTTGTTAGCAAGCTGGATGATGCAGGTGTAAAAACAGTGTTCAAGAAGGATACATGCAAGATGGTTCGAGGAGCACTAGTATTGATGTGGGGAGTTCAACTTGGAACTCTGTACAAGCTACAAGGTAGCACTGTTATTGATGGGTGCAATAGTTTTGTGGTTCCTGAAAGTGGAGCGAAAAATCTAGTGGTCTCTGGAGAGAAGACCATGCTGTGGCATCAAAGGCTTGGACATATTGGAGAAAAGGGCCTTCGGATACTTCATGGTAAAGGTATGGTAGAAGGTATGAATAATATCTCTCTGGATTTTGATTTATGTGAAAATTGTGTATATGGGAATAAGAATCGGGTGAGTTTCCCCTTTGGTAGTAAGAGGGCGTAACATATATTAGAACTTGGGCATAATGATGTGTTTGGACCTGTGAAGGTTCCATCATTAGGTAAGTCTGTGTACTATGTATCATTTATATATGACTTCTTAAGGAATACATGGATATATTTCCTTAAGAAGGAATTTGAAGTCGTTGACAAGTTTAAGAATTTAAGGCTCTGGTGGAAAACCAGACAAAGAATAAGATAAAGGTGCTGAGGATAGATAATGGTGGAGAGTTTTGTAGTAAGGAATTTGAATAATTCTGTAAGAAGTGTGGTATAGCACGGCAAAAGTATACTCCATATACACCTCAGCAAAATGGAGTTGTAGAAAGAATGAATAAGACATTAATGGAAAGGGCAAGAAGCATGCTCAGTGGTGTTGGGTTAGGACAGGAATTCTGGTTAGAGGTAGTGGATATTGCATGTTACCTAGTCAATAGGTCACCTTCATCAGCATTGAAGGATAAGAATCCACAAGAGGTATGGACTGGTAAGAAACCCTCTCTTTCACATCTGAGGGTATTTGGATGTGACGCATATGTACATGTTCCAAAGGAGAAACGAACCAAGTTGGATAGTAAATCTGAAAAGTGCATCTTTATTGGGTATAAGGATGGTTTAAAGGGACATAAGCTTTGGAACCCAGTCACATGGAAGGTTGTGTACAACCGAGATGTGGTGTTTAGAGAGGTGAAAGATGTTATTAAACATGAAGTCCAACGAAAGGAACCTGAGAAGATAGAGTTTGAGCTAAAGGAGGAAGAATCAGATGCTACAACAGAGGAGGAATCAGAAGATGAAGAGCCACAAACTCTGGCTATGAGAAGATCAATTCGAGAAAGAAGGCAGCTTGAAAGGTATAGTCCATCTGCTTTCTGTTCAAATTTTGCTTTATCTATCACTGACGATGATCCAAAAACTGTGAAGGATGCAGTAGATTTAGAGGATGGAAAACTCTAGAAAGAGGCCATGGTTGATGAAATGGCATCTTTGCACAAAAATGAGGCTTGGGATCGGGTGGAGTTGTCGGCTGGAAGGAAACTCATTGGTAGCAAATGGGTGTTCAAAAAGAAGACAAATGCAGAAGGGAAAGTGGAGAAATACAAAGCTCGGTTGGTAGCAAAAGGTTATTCCCAGGTTCCGAGAATTGATTTTGGTGATATTTTTTCTCCTGTTGCCAAGGTAACTTCTATTAGATTAATTTTATCTGTTGCTGCTATTTTTGATTTTGAGGTAGAACAGATGGATGTGAAGACAACATTTCTTCATGGGGATCTGGAAGAGGAAATCTACATGAAGCAACCTGAAGGATTTGCAGCGAAGCGTAAGAAAGAACTGGTATTCAAGTTAAAGAAGTCTTTGTATGGGTTAAAACAGTCACCAAGGATGTGGTATCAGAAATTTGATACATTTATATGGGGACTTGGGTTCACCAGAAGCAAAGTAGATCACTGTGTGTATTTTAAATTAATTGGTGACCATGTTATTTATCTGGTCTTGTATGTGGATGATATGTTTTTGGTTGGAAATGACAAAGAAAATTATCCAGGATTTGAAGACCCAATTGTCCTCCAAATTCGACATGAAAGATCTTAGCGTTGCAAACTATATTTGGGCATGGAAATTAAAAGAGATCGGGCAAAGAGGAAGCTCTGGTTAAACCAGAGGAAGTATGTCGAGACAATATTGCAGAGGTTTAATATGCAGGATAGTAAACCGGTGAAGGTTCCTTTTCCTGTAGGTGTGAGGTTATCTGCTGAACAGTGTCCCAAGACACAAGAAGAGGAAGAGGACATGTCTCGTGTTCCATATGCAAGTGCAGTCGGTAGCTTGATGTATGCAATGGTCTGTACTAGACTAGACATTGCACATGCAGTGAGAGTATTGAGCAGGTTTATGTCAAAACCAGGGAAGGAGCATTGGATAACAGTGAAGCGGGTTTTCAGGTATTTGTGTGGCACTAGTGATTCTGGTTTGTGCTACCAAGGAAGACCAAGATTGGACAGAGTGTTGGATATTCGTGGCTTTGTTGACGTATACTGGGCTGGAGACCTGGATCAGAGAAGATCTACAAGTGGGTATGTGTTTAACCTATTTGGAGGTGCAGTCAGTTGGATGAGTAAGAAACAATCTGTAGTGGCACTATCAACTACAGAGGCAGAATACATGGCAGCCACTCATGCAAGCAAGGAAGCAGTTTGGTTGCATATATTGTGTTCAAGTATGGGGTTAGTACAGGGAGCTATAAGGATAGACTGTGACAACCAAAGTGCAATTTTCTTGGCAAAGAACCCTGCTTATCATTGAAAGACAAAGCACATTGATGTTCAGTATGACTTTGTGAGGGATATGATAGAAGACAAAAAGGTGTTGCTGGGAAAGGTGGACACTTTGAAGAAAGAATACTACAGATGCATTGACAAAATCTGTGAGCTCTGAGAAGTTTTGTTGCTATAGAGATATAATGGGCATTTCAGGGCTGGGAAAACGACTAAGCTCTATTGTTGCCCCCTGTGGAAAGAAAACAACAAGTGGGAGAATGTTGGGTTGTGCTATATTCTTTCCACATAGTTAACATGGTGTTTGAAGGGCACCCTAATCCCACTTTATGGGGTTTAGGGCACTGACCCGGAAAATTTCGGTTTTGGACCCTATGTTAGGTTGGGCAGACCAAACCTATGGTTTTGTGCATGATTTTCTCACATGCTTTTTTGACGCGATGATTTTCGGTCCATGGTATTGGATGCTTCGACATGTATAAATATGTGTTGTAACATTGAAAGGAACATAATGAAAACCAAGCTGGTAGTCCCGGTTTTAGGATCCAGGGTAAAATCTCTTTGTATACGTATTTTACGTGTTACGACCTTGCATTGTTTATTTTCTGTGTTTTAGAATTCGTATGCAGGTAATTTCTATACGGGGTTAAAACCTACAGATTTAGAAGAGGTTAAGAATGATTGTTTTCTACTATTATCGCCAGAAAGTACATATTGCATGGGATTTCCCTAATCCCTAATGTATGTGTACATAACCATACCACTGAGAATTGCTCATAACTGATTGTAAAATTGAAAGAGAAGGAGGGGCCAAATTTAAAAATTATACAACTTGAGCCCCATAGTGTATAATAAAGGGTTGGTGCATTAACTTGAGGAGGTCTTAGAATATGAGAATATCTTGTGAATAATATGACTCCACAAACACAATGGGTTAGAAGGGTACTTCAAACTCTTATGAATTTTGATCTCATTGGAGAGAAATCAATGTACAAGGAACGTTGATGGAAAATGGTTGCTACTGAATGTTGTAGGTTGGACATCATTTGAGAAGCATTAATGCTTACTATATATGATGATATTGCCTTCAAGGAGCCCATGATAGAAACATATCTAGTTTGGAACCTACTCCAAAACTATCTTTAGCTAGTCAAGAATGGTTGGGTGTAGGAAAAATTTATGAAAATGGTAGAATAGTGTGCCAATGATATCGAAGTAACTTCCACATTATCATCACTATACAAAACAAATCAAGTGGCGTGTAGGAAGAGGACCAACAAGGAATTCATGTTTGGTGCAAAAGTGGAAGAATATCAAATGGAAAACATCAAAATGTTTCTCCTCCATTCTACTAAGGTAACTAATTCATTATAGGTTGTCAAACACAGGTAATTTTACACAATAGGTGGATTTCTCTTATATCACTACTCTAAGTGGATTTACCCTCTTCCATAATCAATGGATTCATTCCAAATGACACATTTAATGTATGCAATTACCTTTCCTTGATGGTGCACTTACCTATGAATTCACTAATAGGAATCATCATTTATCTAATTAAATATGATCTCTATGGGATTTGATATTTCTGTCTAGTATGGGTCCAATCACAGGTCCACTTGAGGACAAAAAGGATGATGCGTCACCATAAAATACATATTGGACATGGGAGTTGATGTGAATATTTTCCAAAAAGTATGTGGGAAATGATGGGGTAGCCAAAGCTAACTTTCTCTCTGATTCAACTAATATTATTTAATCAACATCATATATTCCCCATTGGTATATTGATAGGTTCGTTAGTATATATTAAAGGAGTTATGAGTACTACTGATTTCAAAGTTATAACGATCATTGATGATATTGATCCATATCTTGGTTTGCTATGGATTGATTTGGATTTCGATAATCAAGTGATTATTAAATTGAAGAAGAGATTAATGATATTCAAAGTTGGGTAAATTCAAGTTACAACAACATTGGAACCACAAGAAGGAGACCATTATACTGAGTCATTTAAAGGTGAGCTGAGTAGGGAAGACTTGGACAATATTTACAATGTGACAGCAAGTTGTGATGACTATGTGAACCCAACCACTGATGGAGTGATGAGTTAGCAGAGTATGGTGTCTTCAAATTCTGACCTATAAGAGGCACTATAAAACTATAAAAATAGATTGCATGAGGTCGACAATCGAAGGTGAACCCATATCACTAGGGTAATGCATTGGGTAGGAATTTAGGTGCATAACCCACCTCACTTTGATGGATTATGTGAAGTAACCACTTTTGTGCAGGATTTTGAATATTAGATACTAGATCCTGAAAGGATTCCCATGCTGGATGTTGTGTTGGGCACAATCCTAACCAGATCTTGTAATGTGCATGAAACTTAGGTGATAGAATGGTAGCAATGTCGATAGTTAATGTGCATTAGGTTTGCAATTAATTTTGGGTTACCTAGTGAGAATTATTCAGACATGGAATGCCCAAGGACATAGTTAAGTAGTGTGTTGTGGCATGGCTAAGAGAATGTGTCCTACAACATGAGTGGGTACACATGTTTGTACATAAAATAGACATTGTTCCCATGAATTGGTATATTGAGCTAGAGGTGGGTAGAGAAATGAAGGAATGGGATGAGATGGTGTGGAGATTTAAAACTACCTTTATTTTTGAGGTTCAAGAATGAGCACTCAATGAGGATATAAAGGTACTATGGCATTAATTTTTTTCCAGTGGAGACTTGACATCGCTTAAGGATATATCATTGTGTCCTATGTAGAAGCATTCCTAACATATTTGGGAGTTCATCAAATGTTATAACATAGAATAATTTAGAGAGGATAATGATTATCCTAAAAGTATGCAAATCCCATAAATTGAAGGGTATCATAGAGTAGGTGGACTAGAGTTACAATTAGTTGAGTACGCGCAATCTATTAAAACCAAGAAAGTAAATATCGACATAGAAGAAATTCACAAGATGCCAATGGTAGGAGATTATTGGGATGATGAAATGGTGAAAAAAGTTGCAGATCTATTGCATGCGTACCAGTATTTGTTCCCTAACACATTCATGGAAATGAGGGGAATCATAGGAGCATTGGGTGAGATGATAATTCCATTGATGCTTAAGGCTAATCCTATGAAGCAACAACCATATTGGTTAAACCCAATCTATAAGAAGGTCAAGTGAGAGTTGGATAAGTTGTTACATGCAGGAATTATTGAGCACATGGAGGAGTCTGAATGGAGAGGAGTCTAAATGGATTAGTCCCATGGTAGTCCAAATCATGAACATGGGGGAAATCATGATTTGTGTAGATCTCCACAAGATAAATAATGTAGGCATAAGGTGACAAAATGAGTTCTAACCTTGTGTACATAAACTAAGTGTGTTGTTTGTGGCTTGAAGTTAAGTTTTCAATTTTTGTTAGAGGTAAAGAGTAGTTGTAGTCCTCATTGGGTTTGTTGTGGGTTTTCAAGTGGAATTCATTGGATGATTGCAAAATAAAATTGTATTACATATAAAAGTGGAATAACACACACTAGAGTGAATTTCTCATAATAGTAGTGCTAGAAAAGATAGTCTATAATGTTGGGGGCATTCCAGTCAAAGAATAATCACACATAAAGGATGAACATTCAAGAAGGAAATACTATTTTAATATTGGATGGAATATTGATGATGTACAATAAATTGGTTCTACTGAAGGCACAATAAAGAGTATGGGTGAAAATTAGAAAGGTGATGGGAACTGCATGCAAAGATGAAGGAATGAACATACTTGACATGATGATGATGATTAAATTGAAAGAAAGCCACTAACATTATCCCTAAATCATATTTTGGTGACAGAAAAAAGAATGAGGACTACCCTTTTCCCCATTGGGTATTGGGATGACATAACCAAATGAGGATAATGTTGAGGTGGACAGGACAAAGAGATCAATAATTGGTATTATTTTGAGAGGTGGAACATGTATGCCATCCTTTCGAACTAAATTGAATAATATTTCATACACATTCTACACAGAAGTGTGGTGATAAAAATATGCAAAGAGTAATATTAAAGAAAGGGTAATGATCATCTATGAGAATGAGCAAGTGGTGTGGGAGTTATTAAAGACCAACCGAAAGAGGGAAGCTAGTACAAGAAACAATAGAGGAAATTTTAGTTTGCGAGAGTCAAGGAGAATAGAGCACTTGGTAATTGGGAGAATATGGTTAGCATAGGAATGGCATGGGGGATACATGGAGCTATGCTGATAACAGAGAGAGAAATTCAAGGAATGAGAGTAACTAAGGGCCTCCAACTTGGAAGAGCCTTGATTGTTTGGTGAGGTTCTATGATGCAGTTATGGAAGAAGATATAATTTCAAGAGAGACAAAGATGGTAGAGAGGAGATAGGAGAACCCATCTATTGGTGGCAGCCTAGTCACATCAAGTGCCCTGGAAAAGAGACGGCCCTTAAACATAGGAAAATGGTTTACACAGTAAGCTATAGTTGCACATGAATTATGGGAGGGCTTTGTAGGTATGTCTAGTAGACCCTTGTTAGAGTTTTCCTTGCTATCTGGGTTGTCGTAGTGTATGAATTTTTATCCTCGTGCATATGGTGTTTGCATGAGGAGTCTCAAAGGAGAACCCCTTCCTTGGTGGATAGATAAAAGAAATACGACCTTGAGGGTGTGTGAGTGGTCCTCTAATTAATATTGCAACACTCTTCAAAATAACCCTCCACATATCATGAAGAAGGAAAATAAATTGAAGTCTTGCCAATTCCTACCAAGTAAATGAGAAGGTGAAGTAGCATGAGGATGAAAAAGGTCACAGATATACATAAAATTGGGGCCTTGAGAAGTAGTGATAATTAATACACTTTTTTTATTAGGAACTATGATGGACCAATAAGAGGACTCATTTGGGACATTTCGAGGGTCAGCAAAGGGACAAGGAAGAACTACTGAGACCATGTCTTGTGTTATAGTAGTCAAAGTTCTAGATGTTATTTGTATGTGTCTATTGTTTCTATGCAAATTATGTGTAGAGAGAAAAAAGTAAATTAATCTTTAATTAATTTCTAAGTTTACGATCAGTTGATTTTCTGTGAACAAGCAAAGAGGTAGGTGTAAAGTATAAGTATGGGAGAGGTGAGAAGATTATGTTCCTTATTCAAGAAAAGGGAAACCTCAAACACTTAATAATGTTGGGAGAATTTGTAAATGAAACTAATTATCAGTTGTTCTAAATAAGATTATTAGATATTGATATACATTTTTTCACATATTATGTACACATTAAATTATTAAGATTTTAAAATATACATTGTTTCAAGTGTGGAGGAAAATATATTGACTCAATGCAGTGCGTGCGTGGAGAAAAGTTGTGCAAGTATTGTTGTAGAAACTATGTGCAAGGACTGTAGCAGAAAGTGTGTGAAGAATGTGTGTCTTCTCCTCCTCCATTTGACTTACCAGTTCTCTGGAAAATGATATTTGAATAAAGCAGGAAGAAAATAAGTCTTAAATTTAATGAAAAAATATGCCAAAATAAGGAGAGTTCATGGTGCATTTTCTGAGCCCCGTCAAAGATGATATTTTCACATGTTTTATCCCAAATTTTCGCATAGGCTCAATGTTTTCATTGTAGAAAATATGTGGCTTTTGGCGAATTGAAAGGAATGCTAAAATGCATGAATGCATTCATAAATAGTTTATTTCGCTTCATTCAATATTGGATAATAAGCGCTTAGTTCACAAATGTGAGATCGCATTTAGTATTTGAGAATCTCAAATAAAATGGATCTACATAAACATAATAGTGGGGATAGTTAATCACCTATTGTTATAATGTATCTAATATACACATCTAAAAGTTTGAAAGGTATATTGTTTAATCGTTTAAAGTTATCTGGATATGTGGAAGAATATTTCATTGTGCTTCTTCCTCTCCTTCGTACTCAGAGCCACCAAACATTACAAATTATATTTTTTGTTGCTAATTCCACATATATGTTGTCCCACACAACACTCCTTTATCAAATACATTAAAAGGGGAGTTCATTTAATATTAGATACTATGTTTATATTTAAATTTCAAATAACTTTATGTCTGCAAAATAAAGTTTCGTTTGTAGTCATGTTCTCCTCCAAATCCTTCATTCCACATAGATTCATAGATACATGTAGTTGTTCTCATTTAAATGTTCATTGAAAACATAAAACAAACTAGAGGAAACTCACATTGTGCTTAAGATTAAAACATTTATTTTGATAATTAAAATAATAAAATTTGCTATAAATTATCCAATAATAAAGAATTAAGATTAAATGAAAGTGAAACAAACACTAAGTTGTATATATCAATATATCAATTTCATTCAGAGGTGTCGAAGAAGCACAATGAAAGCCTTTCTGCACATCTAAACTATGCATAAATTTAAAATACTAAAAATCCTACATGTTTCAAACCTCATAGTAAATAAAACTTTAAAAATAAAAAATTCTTAACTACATTTTTATTATGTATTCTTGTTATATGTATGTATGATGTAATATAAGAGATCAAAGAAAGGTTTTGAATAGTAAGAAACATAATTACAGTGACAAAAACTGTATTGAGATTCAACTTCCAAATGATTCTTGGGCATTCATTTTCATTATGATCAGTATAAAAATATTAGATATAGTATAAAAGTTAAAAACATATTGTCAAAAACCTATGTTTTATTATTATTTTCAAGAATGCCACAAAATTCAGATACATACAAGATCTTATGAAAAATATTAAGAACCTTGATGTACAGTGGAAGTCGCATATATCGGTAATGGGAATGCTTAACAACTCAATTCACAAACAAGTTCACTCTATTATTTTGACATATTCTCTCTTTAATATCCTATCCTGCATTCCCGGGAAAATTAACAATAATTTTTCTGTAATAAATTAAGTAAAAATAATAATTTATAATTTATTTATGAAACAAAGATATATTGTAAAAGGAACAAATGTGCATATGGAGTGCATTATGTAACTGAACCTACATTTATGTTTTGTTTCAAAAGAACTCATCAAAATCCTACTACTTGATCACAAAATTTAATGCATTCATCCCAGTGGGGATTAGGGTTGGGCTCCCATGAACCATAATATGGAAAATGGTAATTGCAAGAGAAAACAACAAATTCAATAAAACAATCCGTGGTAAAAATTTCATTGTAATAAAATTTAATGAAGGCAAGATAAGACCACAGGAAAGGGACATGTATTCCAAGCTGAATGTTGGCCAAGACATCCTAGTGTGGGTGTTAATTTCAGTTTATTATGGCTAAGGAAATTGGCAAGCCAATGGCTAAGGCATTAAAAAAGAAAAAGGTATTTTGGCACATTTATTTATTAAAATAAAGGAAAATAGGAGAAAACGAATGTGAAAGGTCACAGGTTGCATGTGAAATGGAAAATGAAGAAAATAGAGGCCTAATTTATAAAAAGGATTATGAGTATTAGTTGGAAAGCTCTTGGCTCAAGTTTTTGCTTAGGTTTTGATTTTGAGAAAGGAAAGGAAAAGGAAGAAAAGGAAGGATAAGGAAAAGGAAGGAAAGCAAGGATTAGGAAAGGAAGAGCAGGATCAAGCAGCTTCAACAAGAATACTTGCAGGTCACGTATTGCATGTGTAATTTGATAGCTAGTTTTAACCTGCATGGCTTTACATGTTGGTGTATGGTTCTCTTGTTGTTGGTGGCATGGTTTTTGCGAGTTATGATAGTGATTTTTAGCCTAGCCTTGCATTTTTCTAGATAGCCATGATGTGATGGGATTTCTTTCTCGATTTTGAGCTTTGGAATTTCCAGATGGTTTTGGAATCTAGGGTGGAGTTGGTCTCAGGAAAATCCCAAAGGCATAGGAATCCCTTGTCCCGTTTTGGAGATATACATGGTAAATCCTGAGGTTGGAGTCTCAGTTTAAGGCTTAGTGATCCCATGTGGATTGCGGTAAAGCCTGAGAGATAAGGAGATGAAAAATTCTTCAAGGATAGTGATGCAGTCTGAAGGCATTCCTAGCTTGGATCGGTTTTGTGATCTCAGTTTCGGTTTTGGTGAGGGTAGAGGTTATTTAACCTCTGGATTCCCTTCGTTGTTTTTGGATTGGTTTATCCATGAGATCCCATATTCATTCTTGGAATATGGCATGGGGGTGACCGACTGAAAGAACGATTTGGTTCAACCATGTCTATGGTTGGGTAGTACGTGGAAGTCCTGAATCTGGTCAAATTTGCTTATTTTTAATAAAATCTAAGTTCTCTTAATTTTGTACTTGTTAATATGGGGATTTAATGGTTGTTATTTCATTGTTAATTTCATGGTTTAGTGTTGGTTATTATCATGGTTATATAATTGGTTATTTTCATGTATTTACTTGTAACTGAAAGGATAATGGATGCAAGACCTAATTTATGTCAAAGAGTTAAGGGAAGAGGGTGGTGATCCTTCTTTTCAAGTCTCATATGAGTTATCAATCCTCTATTCTTTGTCTTGTATTCATTCCTGTAGAACGCATTGATGCCAAGTGTTTGAAAAAATGTTAGTCCCGATTGGGTATGGTCCGGCCTAGTCCTAGAGTTAGCTTTTGATTTGCAAGACTTGCTATTATGTAAATAATGGATTTTAAAAGTGTCACTGAATTCTAGTAAGTGACCTAGGATCCGAGCCTGAAAAAGTGGCTCAAGTCCTCAGGAAGCTGGCACAACACTGAGCATAAAAGTCCTTGGATGCTAGCATACCATGTTGTGGGAGAATCCAGAGCCTTCGGAACTATAGCATGCCCATATCATGGGACTGTCTAGGGGTTAATTTGTTAAAAAACAATCAAAACTGACGGGTGGGTTACTTGAGAGGTTGGGATGGTTCCTGGGTGTCCTGCTGTTGATGTGGAAGGTTTGTATGTTGTGTTTCCATCGGTTCCACTTCCTTAAGGTGAATTAGGAGGTCAAATCATATCATAGTAGATTCTTGTGACATGTTTACCCCGGTTGGATCGTTTACTTGGGTAGATGTTGGAGGAGGTCATTACAGAGTGGTATTAGAGCATGGTTCACCTGTCAGCTTGGATGGGATGTGTGTTGGTCATGCATTCATGTCAGTTGCATATGTGTTCCTTATGCTTGTAGTCCACATGCTTGTTGCATTTGCATGGTGTCGATCAAGGTTGTAGTGATGTCACCATGTGAAGGTGGATGGTTTTTTTGTGGGATGTTTCATCGTGAGTGTATGGTTATATATTCAATTTTTATGCATGTTGGTGTCTATATGCTATTATGCATGCATTTTCAGGGTTATGGTTATCAATACATAGTAGGTTAGAAATGCATTGTGAGGCCACCGTATGAATTTCATGTCATTGCATTCAATTTCCTTTTTTTATCAATGGTATGTTATGATTCTAATGCATCAGTTGAGATAAAATAGGAGATGCATACCATCAAAGTGAAGTTGCGACATTGGACCCTGAGGCAAGAAAATGTTGTCATACAAGTTTGTATATTGGGCATGCAGGTATGTAGGTTAAGTATTGTTATATGAATTATCGTTAACTATATGCCTTTCATTCTATTGATGTTATGGTTACATGTATGATAAATGATAGTTGATTAGTGTAGTCATATGAACATGTGTCAGATTTTCATGAATGATAGTAAAATGTGGTTGTGCATTGCTATTGTTGTTTTATGAAAATTAACTTGATGATTATGTTATATGTTGTTGATGAGCATGTTTTATGTTAGCTTGTTGTTTTTATATGTTAGTTAATGATTAGGGTTATTGCATTAAGATCTTGATGTTATATGCATCATGCTAAATTGGATTGACCTATGCAGATGGTTAGGGTTATCAAATTCATGTTTGAGTCAAGTTATTTGTGACATTGTGTTGTACTAATGTAAATTGATCGTACATACGTGATTTTTATGCATGAACAAAAAAAAATTATGAGTTGATGATGTGAACATATTAGTTAGCTACGTTTATGGATATAATGCTCTTATTTGTGTTTGATTTGATGTGTTGTGAAGTTATATCATGCTAACTAGATTGATTGTGTAGACAGGATATCCTCCTCTAAGATACATTAAGATATGAGTTTGCTTATGTTGTATATGTGGTGCTTGAATATTTGATTACATCATCTATTTTGTGTTTGAGGATTTGGTATCCATTATGTTCTCTAGCTGAATTATCGAACATGGTACGTTTATAGTTCGTTTGAATGTTTCATTAATTGCACGATATGATTATGTGTCTATAAGGTTGCATGAAGAAATGATCTTGTTTTAAGATGATTGTATTAATACATATGTGTTAAGATAACTGATTTGTACTACAGTGTAAGTAGATGATAGTTGTAGCATTACGTATTATGACTCATGAATGTGACTTGACTGTTGAGTATGACATGATTGTTAGTCTTGGTAACAATTGATTTCAAATTGATAGATATTATTGTCTCGATATTTGGAACATGTGGTTGACATGTGTGAGTAGTGGTAGGGTAACACGCTTGGACTTAGTATCACAAGGTAAGCTAACCAGTATGTTGTTATGTTTACTTATGCACTAACATTTATGTATCTATGGTAGTATGATGCAGAGAATTGCATGAATTGTTTTTCTCCATAGAATCTTGAAGAAGGTTGAGGTTGAGCATTCACTTGGAGGCACTAGGAACCATGGGAATTGAGTCATCGTGTTTGTTGCTATTCTTTTTCTCTTGGTCCCTTGTGATTTGTTGAGCTTGATTTGTGGCTATGTTTATGTCTAGTGTATGGCCATACCACTTTGTTTGTGGTGCCTTATTCTTATTATTTTTCATGATATTCTTCTTGTTTGTTTCTTATTCTTTCCTTTTATGTTTTGATTCTTGAGAATTGGTTGGGGAAGGAAGAAAGTTGATGGAACTTTGGGAGAGCTTTGTGGAACCTAACAGGTAATGAAAGACATGGATGAAGCTTTGTGCATGTACAAGCAAAACTGAAGGCATGAGTATGACAGTTAGTTGGATTGGTTGGGTCCATTAGTGTAAATGGACAATGGAAGGAAAAACATGAGAAAGGTAATAGGAAAGGTGAAGTAACTTAATCTAAGGCATCAGATGCCTTCACTATGTTGGGAAAAAAATTCTCAATGTTATGCATGGTGTGCACAAATAAAGGGAGTTCTCTTAACATTAACATTATGTTATAATTATGTTACGATCATGATTATTATGATGTTTATATATGTTTATATGCGTGTATGTATGCCATTGTCTGACAGGATCATTAATTTTTTATGCTAATGTTTATGTATATGTATCTATGTATTTATGTCACTATTCTATAGGGTTGTCAGGGATCATTCTTGTGGAGGAATGATTTCTTATGCAGGTGAATGGCATGAAGAGGTTCTTGGATTATGAGGAATCAAGTGGGAAGAATAGTCATGACAAATATATGAGGTAAGTATCATTTGGATATGAATTAATATTTTATTCTTGTATTATGGTTGTTTTTATGTTATGAAAGGTAATGCTGAAGGATACGTCAATGAAATGAAAAAAACATGCTTTACAACATGCTAAGATAAGCATGGATGATAGAAATAAATTGGAAGAAAGGTTACTTGGTAGAGGCAATGTGGTTTTGGATGTTCAGTGCCACTGTTGTGCATATGTTGTTTATGTTGTACAGGTTGCATCTGTGTGCATGTGGTGTTGTGTATACATAGTGTGTGTACATGTTATTTATGAAACGTTAGGTACATGGTGGTATAGATATTGTTGTGTGAATATTGCATATGTAGTGTTGGGTATAGATGGTGCTATGTACATGTTGGATATGTGGTGTTGTGTATATATTGTACAGTGTGAATGATGGATATGCGGTGTTGTGTGCATATGGTGTTGTGCATGTGTTGCATATGTAGTTATCAGTACATATGATGCTATGTACATGTTTGTTATGAAACCAGCTCAAGAAAAGATAGAAAAGATGGATCAATGCCTTAGAATTCAGCCTCTTCGAGGGGGCAACCTCCTTTACATTACATAAATGAACAATTCTTGGATGATACAAATGACAAAACCTCCTTTCTATATATAGGAGTCTAAGTAGTCCCAATATAACCCAACCGACCTAACAATATTAATATAAAGCCACAAAAGTAACAATAGAGGGATTCTATGGGGCACAATAATAACAATATGGGGGCAATAGGGGCACAACAATATAAATATGGGGTACAACTACCATAGTAATAGGGTAATCACTAGTATTATAGGGACCAAACATGCCCCTCTCCTTGAAAAAAAGTGTTGTCCTCAACGCTTGAGTAGTTCTGGATACTTCTGTATAAAATTCTCATCCTCCCATGTGGAATCTTCTGTAGATAGTTCTTCCACTTGATAAGATACTCCGAAATTGATCGATTTCGTAGCTATCGAGATATTGTTTCTGTGACTGCTTCCGGTTCCAACATAATTTTTCCTTCGTCGTCAAGTTTTGGCAATATTGTTTGAACTGGGAGCTTGTCGCCTATAACCTTCTTTAAACATGAAACATGGAAAACTGGTGCAATCGAGAAGCTGCAGGAAGCTCCAATTTGTATGCCATAGTACCAATCTTTTGCAACACCTTGTATCGACCATAATACTTTGGTGATAATTTATTATCCTTCTTAGCTTGCTTGAGGGACATTTGCTTATATGGTTGTAGCCGTAGGAATACCCAATCACCTACATCAAAACTTCTTTCGCTGCGATGTTGATCTCCTTGTTGTTTCATTCTATTATGTGCCAACACAAGGTTATCCTTTAAGAGTTGGAGGACTTGTTGATGTTCGATGTGATGTTCCACTGCTTGAACCTTAGAATTTTCTCTTAAATATGATGTGATGGATGGTGGTTTATACCCATAACGTGCCATAAATGGGGTCATTTTTGTTGTTGTATGGAAGGAAGTGTTATACCACCATTCAGCCAAAGGCACCCATTTGACCCATTGTGTCTGTTTATCAGATACAAAGCAATGAAGATATCCTTCCAA
>APFE031498121.1:0-21954 GCA_000404065.3 Pinus taeda
CAGGTTGTACTACTGCATCAAAATTAAAAATCACATGCTTATGTTAAAATTGAGGCTTAATAAAATTTCATGTTTTACCAATGTAAATCATGCTCAAAATTGAATCTAATAACATAAAAATTTCCTGTGGGCTAAATTTTTAATTCAAGCAGATTCAATTATTCATTGTTTTGAACTTTATGATAAAGCTATTAATTCATAACTCCTGTGGGTAGGTTATGAAATTTTATCCTAATTAATTACATAAATATAATAAAAATTCCTGTGGGATAAAATTTATTATATTTAGTCTAATTAATTACAATTTAATGTCTAAATAATCTTTATGTGATCTAACCAATCAATATATATAATTTTATTTAATTAAAGATGTTGTCGCCATTTTCTAATTAATTAAAATTATATGGATCACTAGACATTATTTTTTTACATAAATTGCATAAACAAAACTTAACCAGAGTAAAAATAATGTTTACTGAAAAGAATAAGTCAGAATGACATTTTAAATAAACTCCATATAAACTCCAATATTACGGTAAACAACAGTAATAATTCTTCACATAATCAAAATTAAAGTTAAAGCAATCAGCATTACCATAAATTACTGCAAATCAATTGTTCAATTTATAAACAAAAAGATTAACTGAAGAAGCATTGATCTACTTTGCACTTGCATAGCAAACGCAGTTCGAAGGCTAGCTGGCTTGACTTCAGGCTCCCTCCTTAAGTTTATAAATCAAACAAAATATATATATATATATATAGCCATGAAATTTTATTTTTTATTTTTTATTTTTTTAATTATTTTCATCACAATCTTTTACTTTCCCAAAATCGTATGTATTTGCATAAAATTGTGTGAAAAAGTATAGGTTTAGAAATCCAACGACAAATCTATATGTGCTTATGAGAAATATTGTTACCGAGCTTTGTTTCATCATAGTTTCCTTTTCAGTTATAATCTAATCCAATACCAACTATATAGTAACTTATCAAATAAAATGTGATTAACTTAAACCGTTGTCACTAATGTTATTGGGCATTTAAACTATGCCAACGGGTTAAGAAGGAATGCCATCCATAGACGTGGCAAGGTATCCTTTAAATTTTCCAAAATTCCTTTGGAAAAAAAAAAAAGACTGAATTCCTATAACCTCCCAATTGCGACTGCATCCTAGTGTTAAGAGCCACATCACAATGGTAGATAATAAATTGATAACAATTTTGCCCAACTTAATAAATTAAGTAAATTTTAAAGAACTCTTTCAAGTCTTCCACAGAATCTTGTTAGTGACTTTAAAGTCATAAAAAAATCCAGATCAAAACCCTGAGTTGTTTAATGTTGTACAATTCTTTGGGTTTTCGTCTGTCTTTACAACATTACCGAAATGAAACGTGTCTCGTATCTGAATAGCAATTTCGGTATGAGTATAAATTTAGCTACAATTCACGGATACATATCTTCGATTTCTCAATTTCTTTTGTAAATCTTTCAAACATAGTATAAATACTTTCAATTTCGTTCAATTCAACACATTACATGTTTCCCTACTTTAAGCACTAATTCACCGTAACGGTCTATGCAAAGGCTTACAGTTTCCCAAGGCCAAGATGAAGGTAAGATACGTGGCAATTGTAATGTAGAGGGAATCGAGAAGTCGGTCACATAACAACATGAGATACCCAGAACACATCAAGGCAGAGATACACGGAGGCTCTGATACTAATGTTAAAAGTTTTTAACAGCGATTCTATATGTGGAATCTGAATACTTTAAAGAATCTAAATATGAAACTTTAATGCCCAGGATAAATAAATTACCTCCAGCCATTGATAACGCTCTTGCTGCAAACCAGAGTCCACTTGCTTTATTTACTGAAATATCACTCCAGCGTCAATCCAATCAAAAGAAAAGAATATAGAAAGTCTGAAAGCACTTCCAAGCTCTGCTCTCTCAGCTAGATGGTGTAAACAACTGAAGGGAATTGAGATGCTAGCTTGGGGACCAAACAGATGAATTTATAGCAAAGCTTCCATCAAGCTTCTAATGGCTATGTGTCAGGTGTCCCACAGATCAAAGGTAGAGAACTCCAGATGGAGTAATGCAAGAAAATTAATTAGTTGCAATTGATTTCCTTAATTTAAGGAAATTACTGCAGTTGGTTTCCAGAAATTAAGGAAAGACTGCAGTTTACTACCATGACTGTAGTCAGCAGTGGAAAAAACTTTAATAGAGGTTAAGAGAGAGAGTTCAAGAGAAATTGGCCGGTACCTCTTAAAAGCAGCAACAAAATGGCGAAACAGATGAGCAAGAAGTGAAAGTTCTTCGCGGATGGTGTGTCTTTTGCTGAGTTGAACGAATTCCTTATTCGCAAGCTTGTTAGCATATCTCTGTTAAAATGTTGTAAATACGCTTCTCAAAACTGTTCAATTCAACAGAATCATTCATTTGATTGTTTCCCCTTGGAAATCAGAGACAACCACTACTGTTATTCCACATACCCCTGAGCATTTACGTTTGGTTTACAAATGGATTGCAGCAGATATAGCTACTTTACTTGAGCATACCTGATTATCTATTTTCAAGACATACAACTCTGATTATTTATTTTGAAGACATACAACTAGAAACCTACTATAAAATCGTTTTTATTACTGATTCACTGGTCTCTCTTACAATCTGTTAGCAGACATCTATGTTGCTCAAGATCGTCGACTTTGCCCTCTACAAAGAGAAAGCAGTGATTCAGTCATTGTTCTATGTGTTCTGGTACAAATTCTTTTGAATTAGCAGGCTATATATATTCACAACAGAGATAGCATCCTCATCCACAATATGTGAGCCAAGAATTCAAACATTGACACACATCCATTATTAATTTACTCTAAAATCATTGTTGCCCCTCTTTGAGTCCAGTTATTTAAATCTACTGAGTTGAAAATTCAATTTCTGTAAATGTAAATGTAAATCAAGTTCAATACATCTAAAACTCCAATTACCTGAAGTTCAATAAATCTAAAACTCCAATTACCTGAAGGAAACATTGATACTCTCCCATAGTGATTTAAATATCGCTACATTGTATCCTAACGCTTTAAGTGCATCATGATTGCCTGAAACAAACAACTCTTAATGTTATTCACCTCCATGCTCTCATGATTACCCATGGCGTCCTTTACACAACCCAGTAAATGCAACTCTGTTGCAGTCATGCAAGAGACCAGCCTGCACATGTTCAAGAAAACAAAATTAGTACCAAGCACACATTCAAGAAATATTTGGTTATATTTTCTGGCTTCAGAATTTCAGACCATGGCAAAAAACACATATTTCTAGGCACAGAGAAGCTTAAAATGGAAACCAGGAAGAGACACGATTGTACTTCTAGTATCTGAGTGGAGTGGGCATCCTCAGGCTTACTCTCAGAACAAGATTCGCTATCGTCGTTTGAGCAATTACAGAGAGAACACATTACTTCATCAAAATCCATTAAGCCACAGACTATAATCAGTAAAGGAGGTACACTCCTATCCATCCTCGCACCCACAGCTTGAATCCTCACTTCTCCTCTGCATCACCTTATGGTCCCCATCTTGCATAGCACCAGCCACTTGCTGAGACCTCAATACCTGAAAATTCACCTTAGAGTACGCCGAGATCATCTGGTATCTCTTCGCCGACTGATTGGCCACAGGGCAGGAAAACAGAGTCGACATTGCAACAGGACCAAAACCAGGCTCGTTGTTATCACAAATCTATAGAGCTGGCACAAAAATTCGCATGGGTATAGTTTAAATTTAAATAACAATGTCGCTCAAGCGTTAAAGCCCATGGAGAAAGGATAAAATCATAACGCAAAATTGAATCTGGGTTTATCCTGACAACCACAGGATAAACGTTGGGAGACGGTGCTTATACACGTTAAGACGGATCCACGTTCTGGCTATCTAATAGTTACTGGTATTTGTGCTCGATAATACCATATATACTTTTTAGGCATATGTTACAACTTGGAAAGGTCGTGTAAGTCGAAGACCGTGGAACATAAATTACAGTGGGGGAATTGAGAGCGTCTTTAAACATGTTAAGATTTGGGTTTTTTTTTTCTGGTGATCGGTTTTTTTTAACCATCTTTTTCTTTTAGACATGATTTTTAACCTTTGTGAACAGGGCCACTCTATTTTTACCATGATTTCACCGTTCATGTCGAGGGATTTCTTTGTTGCTCAAACTTTTATATTTCTTTTCTTTTACCCTGAGATTAGAGATATCTAAGACTGTGCTTCCGCGGCATGTGAGTTATCTCTGCATTCCTGTAGGACTTCAACTTTTTCAAACCATGGTAATAATGCCTACATGGAATTTTGCATAGTTGGCAATGGATTTGATGAAGACGTGGTTGTCAATAGCAGCGATCTTTCATTCAAATGTTGCATACACGAATCTTTGCTTTGATCAGTGCCTTATTTCTCCTTAATTTGTACCACAATGATCATTTACCATTAAAAATTAGTTGAAGTTTGCAACTGCAACTCGGCATTGAGATTATTTTTAATAGTCACATCAAATCTCAACTGCACCTTCTTCTTCTTTTTTGCGTTCTGGATCATTCTTCCTATTGTGCGTGGCATCATTTCACAACAACTTTCTTTGATACGCCATTGTTCTCATCTACAGGTCTGGTGATACCTTCAATGTATTCTTGACAGTCTTTTCTTTTGTGTGGAATGCTATCCCTTTCTAATTCAATGGGCCTCCTTCACTTTTTGAGACTTCCCATATGAGCTGATGGCTTACAGTTCCTTTTCTTAGTGTTGACACGTCCTCCGTAAGCTCGAAAAATTGTGACAACAAATTTTAATATGCCTGATGTTCTATCTTGGAATCCTTTAGATCAGGCTCAGGCAAACCGGATCAGCTTAATAATTCATTTATAAATATATGATTTTTAAAAACATATTATTAATAAATATATTCAAATTCAACCAATTTAATTAATAAACATTATAAAAATTCAATGCTTACAATAAATGAATTATATAATTAAGAGAGCAACGGTCTATTTACAACATGGAAATGCTCCCGTCTGATAATTTAACTTTGAAAGAAAAGGAGTAGTATTTTCTTATTTACCTGAATTATATCATTAAGAGAGCAACTGTCTATTTACAACATGGAAATGCTCCCATTTGATTATTTAACTTGGAAAGGAAAGGACAGTATTTTCTTATTTACATTGCATCTTGTTTTTAGATTAATATCAATGGTTTTTTCAGATAGGTTTAGTGATAGGAGACAGGGTTAGTCTGAGTGGTAATATGTGAGTGGAATTAGTTTGATTGTGTGATGAAATGGTTTTTTTTAGGTATTTTGTTTGGTTAATTTTAATAAAAAAATTTATAGAAATTTTTAAAATATTGAGTTTAAGTTATTTAATCGAATTTTTTTAAGTGTTGAATCTATTGATACATTCAAAAATCTATTTTAAATAACAAAAATTTGATTAAAAAAACCATTTCATTCGTAAATTAAACTAAACTATTGAAAACTGTTACTTCTTTATTACTATGAATCCACATTACTACTTCTTTAACTAAACTACAAACTAATACTACAATCTAATGGCAAAATAATCAATTGAAATTTGATAAGTTTTAACCACTTTGCATTTTTTCATTCAAAGGTTAATAGTGATTCATTGTATTTTTTGGTGTACACTTCATTGAATAGTTATTTCTCTTCTAAGTTGCCACCTATCTTTCCACAATCTTAGGCACTTATTTCTTATCACTTAAGATTTTATCCTTTGATACTGCATAGGTTCTCCAAAGACCACCTTTAATATTTTTCTATTATTTTAAACATTACTAATACATAGATTTTTACTCACCATTTAAGGATAGCAATTAATGAGGACAAAGAAAACTCTTCCAAAAAACCCACCCAAGTTAATAAATATGGCATTTAATATGTTAATAAGCATGACCTTAATAATTTTTTGTTATTTTAAACAATACTAATAAATGGATTTTTATTCACCATTTAAGGATAGCAAATAATAATCAATAGAGAGCTAAAAGAAAACCCTTGCAAAAAACCAATTCATTTTATTCTTCATTAGAATGCAATTTTAAGATTTATGTGAAGAAACAATATAATAAAAATAAACCATAAAAATGTTAGGTAAAATCTTGGATATAAACTCATTGGTAACATAATTTATTTAAGTTTACAATTTTCAATCAAAATGTTATTTTAGGATTTACGTTAGATGCAACTTAGTTATTTGAAGTTATTGATTTTTTTGCTAGAATTTGATGGCAGATTTATTATGATATTGTGAATTTTTCTTGCTTAAAATGAACTTTTTAAACCAATGGACTTGAAAATACCTAGGGCACTCACTTTACAGAGATTTCAAAATTTAAACTTACCATTCCCAAATTTTCCAATGGGATTTTCAATGAATAGACAAAACTAATAGACAAATTAAGCTCTTACATTATTAATATACTGTGAAAAAGTTAAATGGATATAAATAATATTTCGGAAAAAAAATGCACAAATGAACTCCTATACCACTTGCAATAAAGCATATATCTTTCTTGAGTGTCAACATAAAAATGGCTCTTAAAAGGTTATCAAATGTGTCATGGAAAAACAAACAAGTTACCATATTATCATTTTATAATTAATAAGAATAACCATTAAAAAATCAATTGTAAAAAAAATTATTAGTCCCTCTTAGTTAGGGACAATAGTTTTTGGTACGAAGTGAATGTTTGTGTTTTTTGTAAGTTCAACATTGGTGAGGCTACATCATGGTCATGTCCAAGAATAACACTTGAGTAGGGCAAGGAATTGAACCAGTGACTTAACATCTAGGAGTGCCTTAACAATGCACCCGATCACAGTATATCCAAGACCCCATGGACACAAAGTGAATGATTGTTAAATTTTTATTAATTACTAATTTTTTGAAACATTTTAAAGTTTTGTAAAATTAGATATTAATCTCATTTTTATGTAAAGAAAAAATATTTATTTAATACTTTAAACTTATATATTTAATTTTTTATTGGTTTAACTATTATGATGGTATTTAATTTTCACATTAACACAGCTCACATATTGCAACATTTTAGATACTCTATGCAACTTTAAATGATTTGTTGTCCATGTAAATTGTTTGTATAATTATTATTATCTAAAGTGATCACTCTAAACAATGGTATTCCAAACTCTAATCGCTCTACTACCTTACCACTTGTTCTTATACTAGATTGAATATCTTTCATATGTGATGACCACCATTTTTGTTCACCTTTTACTATCCATCTTTGTTTTCTTTCTTGGCATTGGAGCAAAGGACATGATGCAATGACATCCTGCATAGTCTGGCCCCCCGACACACTAGACTTTTGAAGAGATACTTTCCCTCAAAGCTCATTCGACCAGTTGATCCTCGACCTCTAGTGAGACATTGGCAACCTTTCTATTTTAAATGTCATTTTATATATATTCAAAGGGTAAAACAACCCTAAAACACTATCAGCATGCCTTTGCCCCTCTTGGTGCAATGCTAGTATAAATTATTATGAAAAATTAGTTGTGTTGAGAAGTGTTTTGTAGTCCAGTATGGAAGAGATGCTGTAATGTCTCATCCTCTTATGTTATGTGAACATTTTAACCAATTCAAATTACACAAAAATAAATTTAATGAAATGAAATTTAAAAATTAGAATAAGATAAAATTAATAATTATAATTAATTAATAATTAAACCAACCTAGATCCATCTTAACTCTAAATCTATCAAGCGTCGAGAGGGATCAAATCTCTTAAGGTACAAAACTCTTTTTTAAGTGCAAAAGAGATTTGATCCCTATAGATGCTTGATAAATCCGAAGTTGAGATGGATCTAGGTTGGTGTACAAAAATGATAATGAATCTGCATGGATAAAAGAGATTTAAAATAGTGCACAATTACAATGTGTTTGATATGAGGGTTGTCTAATGTGGAATATGCAAAAATGTTGAGATACTTTTATGAATACAAAGTTTTCATTTATGTGAAAGTAAGAATAAGTAAAATTTAGTATTAAAATATTTTATAAATAAAAAGTTTTATATTAATTTGATTTCTAATTAAATTTTAAATTTTAAATTGTTATAATTATAATTATAATATAATATTTGTCTCAAGGGGGGCAACTCAATTGGTGATCGAAGTAATGTGAGTTCTAAGAAAAATTGAGAGATCTCGCATTCAAATCCCCCATTGTGATCTGATTTACAGAGAGGAAGGACAAGTCGTAGATCTTCCAGAGGTTTACTAATAGCTACGTGTCAAGCAGGTTGTTAGATTCCCTACGAGATACAATTTTTTATTTTATAATATAACATTCATTTATAATATTTTATATAAATATATAATTACATTAAAATTAATATAAAGGAAAATATATTATAATTTCATTTTGATATTTATAATAATTTTGGTTGTTTGTGTGTGTTTTGTTTAGAGGAATAGAGCAATTAGGTCGGGCTCATACTCATGTGACACGAGATCAATTTTAACTGCTACCATTATATCTTTTAAGTGAACTCATACGCGCTCCTATGCATGAGTAAATTGAGAGAGTTGAACCTCACACCTCAAATTCACACAACACCATCATATCACAATGATCCCCAATTAAACTACACCAATAAAACTTTTTTTTAAATATCATTTTTCATATAATATATCAAATTTATTTAAAAAATAAAATATTATAAAAAATATTTTATTTTAATTAAAGTAAATATAATAACTAATATTTTAAATATAAATATATTTAGTTAATTTTTGCTTGTCTCTTAAAATTTGATAAATTAATGTAATTATAATATTTTAAATGTAATTAAAGACCTCAAAACCCTTTTATTATAGTTTTAAAAGACGAGGGATCCTTAAACCCTTATATCACATCGTAGAGAACAAGAATTCCTCTAACATATCCCGAGAATGTGTAAACCATCTAACATATCCTAACAATGTGTCAATGTAGATATGCATAAGTTACAAACATACACATCGCTACTAGTCAACGTATGCATTACTCTTTGTATATATTAGGACATGCATGGGAATTCTTTGCATGTATGTTGTGAACCTAGATCATTGTTGCACAATTCTACAGCTTTGTGTGAACCAATAATGTATCTACAACATTGATGTGTGGATATAGATTTGTAATATACAATAATTTCACTCATAGGCATGAGAAATGTAGAAGGTGGATTGCCCAAATATTTTTTTAAACCATAATCAGCAAATTGTATTATCATAAATATGTGTTTAGGGTGCAACAAAGTACTAGAATTATATTACAATTTCCTAAAGACTTTTTTTAATTTAAAGGGACCAAAAGTTCATATTTTATATATATTAGCAGTCTCAAAAACTCGTCTTCCTTGTGCTTTAATGTATATATAAGATAAAATATTTTTTAAATTTTACAAGTTTTGACTTGCATAAACATTAACTAGGAGAATTATTGACCCAACATTTAATAGATTTTGGCTGAATAGGGACATTTAGAGTTAATATTGGAGAAAAGAAGCTAGATGAACTTGTTGAGGAGTCCCAAGGAAGAGCTTCTTGTCTTGATAGTTTTACATCTTTGATTTGAGACTTGAGAGCTTGCGATTCATCCGCCATTCCTTGAATTTGATGTCTTTGAGTGATACGTATCTCCATAGTAGAGGTCCAACAGGAGGCCAATTTTGCATGTTATATTTGCAGATGATAAACGTCCATTGCAATTCTTCAATTTCCCTTATACGGCCTTGAGGGTGGTCCTATGTGTTGTTCTTGATAGGCTATGCCACTTTGAAGGAGGAATATTTTTTCACTAATCTAACTGTTGAAAATTAAATGCATGAACCGAATTTGCAGCTTGTGTAATTAGGAGAAATCACAAAGAGACAAAGGAAACAAGCTTTGTCGTTGGGCAAGTGGTCACAAGCATAGGCCATAGCAAATGAGAAGGTATCCAATACATGGTGAACTTTGGAAAAAAACGACAAAAAAACACCACAATACCAACTATATCAAATGAATTAAATTTGGAGCATGCCATGCTTAGAGACAATGGCATCATCATGTTGCTTTGGTTCATATCAATCTCCAAAAACATGTGTGTTGATTGTGCCAAGGAGGGGAGGGTGATGTTATAAGAAGGTGGAGATACATGAAAATATCGAATGTGGGTGACAATTAAAACTGCATTCAATCAACATGACTAAGTTGTCTCATAAATTGACATATGTTTCTTTGAGTCCCGAGGTTCAACCATTGTCAGGGTATGGGGGCGAAGGAACTTTATCCATTGGTTAGCAAATTTCTAGCTTGACATTATGTTGCTTGTTTTCCAATAGGTCAACTCTTTTATTGTTTTAGTGAGGATCTTGAAACACTTTAATTGCTTGGAGGTGTTTTATAGCCAGACTCTCTTGAAAATATTTTTCAATCTGTCACCACTTGGGAGAGTTTGAAAATAGACATTTCTAAAGATCAAAGAAGAGTCTCCAATGATTATCAATTGTCGAATATTTAATGTGTTTTCCCACTTGATTCCTTAATACCTAGCATATGCCTTTGCTTGGTTATTTGATACTCTGCCAAGACTACATCAGTATGCTAGTTCTTGTGATCCTCGTCGACCCAAAATCACCCCCATCCTAGCTTTTTCCACCCATGGATTGCCATAATATTACAAGACAATGTTGCATTTAGTATCTCAATGATGTTGTCTTTTCTTGTATATTTATTATTTGTATATTTAAGATTACATTGTGTTTACAAGATCCTTTTGTTGTTTGTACATTTAAAACTACATTACAATCATATAAAAACCAATTACAAATAAGATATGGCACAAAGTTACCTTTAAATTCATTTGGCATTGTAATCAGAATTAAAAGCAAAACAATTGTTATTTGAGGAATTTTAAACAAAAATCTAGGTTAAATGTCTCTTAACACATAACCAATAAAATTTACTAAGAATAGATATTATAGTGTTCTAGAGAAAAGTGAAAAAGTTATGAAATTTTATGAGAAGTGGTGAATTATTATTATTACTAATTAAGGTCAAAACTTAGTTATATGACATATTGATATATGTGGCCTCTTTATTTATTGGATAAGGTCCCCCTCCACGCAACAATTTGACTGTTTAGCTTATATACGTGTATATACCCTATCCCTCACTAGATTCAAATTTGTGACTTCTAAGGAGGAAACAAAGATTTAACCACATTTAATGGGCTAGCACGTTATTACATGTTGCTAAAAATAATTTTAATTTTAATTTTTTTCCAATTTTTTTCACATATGATACATATCACACTTTTAATACATATCATGTGGCTTAGAATGTGAGTTATTGTATAAACACTTGAAGTTGATGGCTTTGAATTCAATTCCCAATGTCTCTAATTAGATTAAAACATGTTAATATATCTTATAATACATTTATTGGTATGTTTATTGAATAGTTCGTGGTAGTTTACAACCTTTTTATTTTCGAGTATAAATGATCTTCAACTAAAATACCAAGAAAAAACACGAGGATTGCATTGATAGAGTGTTACACTGTAATTTGTCACTGTCCTCATCTCAGTCCTTTTGCTATGTCATGTGTCAAATAAACATGTTCATATCTTCCCACTGATATAAGAAGATTAAGAAAATGCTCTCTAATGCTGAAGATTGACCCTTTTTGACTAAGTTTTTGCATCGTCGCTAGTAAACCCTTAAAATCTATGACGATTCTTTTTCATGCACTGTATCGTTACGATGTCATCGCTAGTCCCTAGTTCATGACCCGCGATGATCTAGATTTGGCGAATTAGTTCAAACAGTTGGCCTTCTGGATGTTCCTAGAGCTGGTTGTTGGGTCAATTTGGGTCGCTTTTCCGCCCCTGGGATGGTGGTTCCGCCTCTTTTGCAACCTCCCTTGAGGATAAGCTCCCTCTCCCTCATTTCATGGAGACCCCTTCTCCTATAAAAGCGCTCACCATTGCTATGATCAGTTGGTAGCTAGTTTTTTTAACTAGTTAGTAGTTCTTTTGATTGGGCAGTGCTACTAGTGCTTTTGAGTTTGATAGATAGCTGGTGTGGGTGTGACAAGTGTGGGATTTGTTGATAGCTTGTGGAAAGTTGTGGAGTGCCCTTAACTTTGTGTTAAAGCTTATGAGTGAAAGAGAGAGACATTGTATGTTGGGAGATTCATCCTTGAAGAGTGAATGCTTGAGAAACATACTAGTTGGACCCTCTGAGAAGACTTGCGACGTTAAGACTTGGTTGTAAGCTTGCTCTTGTTTCATTATTAATACAATCAATGATGTTTTCCTATGGCTTGTATGTAATTTACTTGATAGCTCATGACTTCTTGACTTTATGAGTAAATAGATCATTGTTGTTTCCCGGTTACGTGCTGTGTTGTTTCAGGTTAATCACTCGTTGAGGAGAAAGAAGCGGACGTTGGAGTAGTGCAATAGAACTTCATTGACCACCGATTGAGGTAGGCCTCCAATGATGACTATTTAAGGAAATCAATTGTTGATCTATCTTTGTTGTGACTAGACCCACTCTAGGGCTAGAGGGGTTGCCTCTGTCTGCAGAGGAAACACTTTCCTGCATCACAAGTTAGCGACTCCACTGGGGAGTCTGTCCTATGTTTTTCCCTTGTTTTCTTTTGCTTGATTTTGAGTTAGTCTCTTTTGGATCTTGGGATTGAACCATCAGTCTTTTGGGTTACCTGGGTCAATCTGGGAAATCCATTTATTGCCTGTAAGGATAGACTGGTTTTTGTTTGGTAGTTTTCATTTACCTTTCATTGTTTTTAAGTTCATCGCTGGAAAAAGCTAAACAGTCGCGCCGACGTCGTGTTGTCTCTGTCTTGGAAGTCTGTGCATCACTGAATCCTGTCACACAATCGCGACGATTGCTAAAATCGGTTCGTCGCGTGAAAGATGTGTACTTCAGCAACGACGTCGCTCTGTTGCTACGGCTAGTGTCTGATCAGCACTAGTTGCTTGTGTTATACCCGCGACGATTCCTGTAGAATTGTTTTTTTCAATTCTGCCTCCTGAATTCATCAGTCTGGTTAACCCCTTGTTGTCTTTCTCTTATCCATTAGTTTGTTTTAATTGCCTTTAGTTAAGGTGCTTACTTTTCGGTTTCGTTGAAGTGAATCTTGTATTTTTGGCTTTGTGACTTGATTTTTTCAAGTTTTGAATTATTTGGCTTGGTTACTTGCATGTTCAAAAGATTCATCTGCAACCTTCCTAGTGGTTTGCTTGAAGTTTTTCCATCGCTTGTTCTTGTTGATTGATGTTTAGTGTTATTTATTGAACTAATTCCCATATTGATTCGATTGTTTCACTACTATACATAGATTACAATTGTTTGGATCAATCGGTTTCACGCTTGATTGTTTGTTTCCTTAGAATTCAAAGTTATCAAAATCAAAATATTGCATTCATTAGTGTGCAAAAGTGAAAGTACATTTTGCGTTCCAAGTTTTCATGTTTGAAAAATTAGAAGGCAAATTTTAATCTCTCATTAGTAGTATTGATGCACTATAGGGATTGATGTGTTTATGCATTGTGTCTCTTGAGTGACTGCATTTGTTGGTCTTGGTTTTTTCTTGGTTAGGGAATGATCTCTCTACCCTTTTGTAAGTAGGAGTTCATCGAAGTGAAAGATGCTTTATTCATTCTAGTTGCATCCTAGGTTTTAATATACATACGGTAAAGCCTGAAAATTGAAACATAATTCAAGATCAACTCTAAAATGAACTGAATAAACTTAACAATGCATTGGAACATAATGCACATTATCTAGAGGTCTAGGCTAGAGACCTGCTCCGGCATCGTTAAACCTAGTCACTATTGCTTTCACTTAAGGTTGGGTGATTCCTCCTTCTGTGACTCAATAGCTGCTAGTACGGATTTTCGTTCCCAGTACCATCGAGTATATGTTGGGAGACCCCACTAGGTTATCATCCTATATCCTTAGGAGGTTGTGTCTGTCGCCTTGCAAACCATAACACACTGAACACAGCATTCGGGAAGATTGACTGTCGTACGGAAATTCCTTGAATTTCATATGATCGCCAAGGTGTATATGCAGTTTCACAGGTTGTTTGGTAAACATTTTGCCTAGTTCTCCAGAGTAGTCACTTTCGTTCCTTTTCGAACTCCTTAAAAGAAAAGGTCCATCTGAGCACTTGTCCTTTTAGGCTCATTAAAACTCGAAAGAGATAGAGTCATCTTTTTGTCCTTTTCTCGACTCTTGAAACATGAAAAGGTCAAGTTTTGTTCCTGTGTCATAAAATTTACTGCCCACGAAATATTCCTGGCTATGGTTAAGTTTTTTTTTTTCCAATTTGCTCCTGATGACAACATCCCCTGAGTCTACCGGCCAAGGTCTTCCCCCAGATGGGAACCCTGGTCTATTTCCTTCTTTTGGAAATGTCGGCGCTCTGTATAAGGAAACATTGTCCTTGCATGGGTTAACCATTGGTTTGCCCGTTTGATTGTTTTCAACCTCGATGGTCCCAAGCGTCATGACTCTTGTTCCACCATCTCCTTCGTCTGAACCATGACACGTTGATTCCAAGGTTGAGCCTGCACCTTCTTCCCCTGTTTCTTCACCTTCATCTCCTCCTTCGCCTGGTGAAAGTTTCACATCTAGTAACCAGGAGAATAAGAAGAAGAAGAAGAAGATGAAGAAGATGAATAAGTCCGATAAGCGCGAGGCCACCTATGCAGCTATTGCATCGAGTACATCTCAGGTTGGAACACCTTCTGCTCCTCCGCGGAAGGTTAAGTTTCCTTGTAAAGTGTGAAAGAGTGACCATCTTCTTCGTGAGTGTCCTGGAATTCCTAGGATCTTAGAAGTTTGGTCTCACGATCCAGCTCGTCCCTCATCGTCCTCCGAAGCTCATGACAATGCTACCCTATCAACTGGAAGCGGTAAGAAGAAAGGGAAGATTTGATCCCCCTGTAGACTGTGTGAAGGCAAACATCCCCTTCACCTTTGTCCCCTCACGGATAAAGCTTCAGCTGTTTTGGAAAGTCTGACAGCTTCTTCGCCTCCACTTCCAGTTGGTTATTAGAGGCTCTCTTCAAACCCTCTCCCGGTTGACAAAGAGATTAACTTAGATTCTTCTCTTGTCCACCCTTCTCTTCCCAAACCTAGCTATGCTCATCGTGTTCCTGACCAACCATTGGTCAGAAAGAGTGTCGACTTGGATTCACGACCCGTTGACCACTCTGTTCTGGAAGAGCATCATGATTCTACTTCTCATGTTCTTCTCGTCTCATCAGGTTCTCCAGAGTCCGAGAATGACCCTCCTATCCCAGCTGATTTAGAGAGTCCTTCTTCGGTTCCTGTAGAGCATGGGGGCAATCATATGATACCCGCACCAAGTAGTTCAGTCGTTTCCTTCTACTCGAGTCATTTGACTGCTTTTCGCCTTCCATCCTATGTGCCTTTCCAAATTACAGTACATGCCTATGATAAGGCAGTACCTAGCACTGTCTTGGATGAAGGTGCGGCGGTTAGCCTCATGCCTTTCACTACTTGGAAAGCTTTGGGCTCCCCATAGCTTGTGCCAGTCATGCATAATCTATTGGCATTTGACGGAGGAACCAGTCAACCTTTAGGGATCCTTCTGAACTTTCCTGTCACTTTGGGAGGCAAAGGCGTCTATATAAACGTAATGGTTGTCCAAGGTGCTTTAGATTTCAGTCTTCTCCTTGGCCATGACTATGTTTATGACATGGGGGCCCTTGTCTCTTCACTTTTCCATGTGGTCTATTTTCCACACGATGGAAGAATGGTGACCATCAATAAATTATCGTTCTTTAGTCCCTCGATGCCTCCTGTGCAACCGTTATCCCCTATCGGTTCTTGCTCGCAAGTAGTACCTTCCCAGCCACACGTCAATTATGTAGCTACCCTTTCCATCTCCGCATCTGTTAATAATCATGCAGATGGTCTCGTACATCATGTACTGGAGGCATTGGAACCCGATCTGTCATTAGTGCCTCATGACATGTGTTCCTCCTAGAGTGTGTTTCTTCCATCTTGCGAGGACCTCTTGGGAGCCATGTTCTCATATGGCCCATGAACAGGAGTCTGAGGATAGTTCTAATCTTGTGTCAACCTCGTTAAAAAAAATGAAACAAGGGTTATGACGATAGTTATTTTACTGTGTCAACCTCATTAAAAAATGAAACAACTCCCTTTTCCAAATCGAGTGTTTGATTAAGATCTCGTAAAATCCAAGTCGAGTCTTTCCAAGATCTCGAAAGTGAACCTTCATTCCATCCACGTTGTTGAATGCAATGAAGCTTCAGGCGCATGTATCTCGATTTGCGTTATTATGCTAGGGGCATGCGAACTTATAACAAGCATAGTTTTTTGTTTCAAGCTTGTGCAAACATGAAACCAAATCCAAGAAGAGTTCTCCATGGTTCAAACTTGTGTAAAAATGAACCCATACCCGACTTACACCTCATGATTGTTGTTTTTATCCGCTAAATTTTGTTAGATGAGCCTTGGTTGTTTCATTCCATCACCACCATCTCTTTGGCTGATCATATGCTTTCGCTTGGTTGTTTTTTCCTTTCCTGAGGGACCGTAGTGATGAGTGGTTTTATTAGCCAACCTCTTGACCATTACATGTTTTGAGCAGTTCCACCATTGTCGGAACCAGTTGCTACCCTTTATACCACTCGTTCCTCTAGGACGAGTCTCCTTTAAGCTCTTTTCTGACTCGTAAAAGATAAAAGATTGCCAAGTTTTTCCCTTTTTGACTTGTTAAACGGAATTAAAAAGGCGGTCCACTTTCAGCTCTTTTCTGACCGTATAAACATGAAAAGATCGCCAAACTTTTGTCATTTTGAGTTCGATACTGGTTATGAAACGATGTGTCTTTGATCACTTTTATAATTTTTCATATCGAGGCCACTAATTACGAAAAGTGCTCCTTGGTCATAATGGTCAAGCGGTTCTCTCGAGCATTATTTTATACTTTTTTCGGGCTTGAGGGACACAAATCTACGAAAAAGGACCCCCTGGAGTTTTCTTTTCCATGTCTTTTTCAAACTCTCTAAACATGAAAAAGACCCCGAGTTTTAACTCTGTCGGACTCGTTAAACCCTAACGACATTGGACTCATCACCATGATGAGACTCGAGCTTCTCCTCCCTGGCGCTCGTTAAACTATTACGAGGTTGGATTCAACTGAAGGTCGAACTTATATTACAAGCATATGCTATCCCATTCAAGCTTGTTTTAAAAAATAATTGGGTTACTCACCGGCAATGGTGGGGGAAAATTTGGAAATCGTAATTGGTTATCTGCGACAGATAGTCACTCTTAAACAACGACACTTTTTGCTTCTTGTCGGGTTGGGATATCCATACATTGTCATTTGGCTTTCGTGGGTCTGGATTGTCATTTTGCCTCATTCCATCTGATCCATGTTGCTTCCATCAAGCCTTCGATCCCTTGGTATCAAAATACTGCCGCATTCCAGAGTCGTGTCACCGATATGTTCAAGATTATAATCCTTCTGCAGTTTACACCCTTACCTCCTCCTCAGATATTATGTTTCTCCATCTACCACTTGTTTCTTATCTCGTGTCATTGATGGGGGAAACATCATGGCCCTCCTATGACGAATCATCTCCGGTCGACACTAGCTCCTTATCCAGGAGATTGATATAGAGATCCCTTTCGATACCTTGGAACTTGCATGCCTCAATGACAAGTTCTTCGCGCCTGACTACAGACTTTCCTCATTGGTCTTCGATTGGGTGATTCCACGAGTGTTCAACTTCAACTCATTTTTCACACTTAGTGGATTGTACTAGACAGTACTTTAAGAGCCATTGGCATTATTGATGGTTTCTCTTATGCTTGTTAATGATTTTCATCATTGACCGGTAATCAAGCGACTTTCTATCATGCTCGACCTTAGCACATCTGTTCACATGCTAGAATTTGTACTATGATCGGTTGGGTTTCAAGAACCTGGACTAAGATTACATATGTTCGGGCTGCGTGGATTGGTTCGTGATTACATATATGAGTCTTTGATGGATGGTTGCGATCATACCTTTGTCATTATTATGTTCTTATCCACTGGATGGTTGCGTCCATACCATAGACCTAGTTTTATATGTCCTATGGATGGTTGCGCCCATGCCTAGACTATATGTATTTCACTATCACAGATATCTATTGTACTTGCGCCTGCAGGATCTTCAAGGTGGTTCCAGTTCAAACAGTTTCATAAAGCATTTCACCCCTCCCACTCTCTCGGGCTTCATGCTTTAGGGAGCATCTGTTACACTGTAATTTGTCATTATCCTCATCTCAGTCCTTTTGTTGTGTCATGTGTCAAATAAACATGTTCATATCTTCCTACTGATATAAGAAGATTAAGCAAATGCTCTCTAAGGCTGAAGATTGACCCTTTTTTACTAAGTTTCTGCATCATCGCTAGTAAACCCTTAAAATCCGCAACTATTCCTTGTCATGCACTGTATCGTTGCGATGTCATCACTAATCCCCAGTTCATGACCCGTGACGATCCAGATTTGGAAAATTAGTTCAAACAGTCGACCTTCTAGATGTTCCTAGAGTTGGTTGTTGGGTTAGTTTGGGTCGCCTTTCTGCCCCTAGGATGGTGGTTCCACCTCTTGTGCAACCTCCCTTGAGGATAAGCTCTCTCTCCCTCATTTCATGGAGACTCCTTCTCCTATAAAAGCACTCACCGTTGCTATGATCAGCTAGTTGCTAGTTTTATTAACTAGTTAGTAGTTCTTTTGGTTAGGCAGTGCTACTAGTGCTTTTGAGTTTGATAGATAGCTGGTGTGGGTGTGATAAGTGTGGGATTTGTTGATAGCTTGTGGAAAGTTGTGGAGTGCCCTTAACTTTGTGTTAAAGCTTATGAGTGAAAGAAAGAGACATTGTATGCTGGGAGATTCATCCTTGAAGAGTGAATGCTTGAGAAACATACTAGCTGGACCCTCTGAGAACGCTTGCGACGTCAAGACTTGGTCGTAAGCTTGCTTTTGATTCATTATTAATACAATAAATGATGTTTTCCTATGTCTTGTATGTAATTTACTTGATAGCTCATGACTTTTTGACTTTATGAGTAAATAGATCATTGTTGTTTCCCGGTTACGTGTTGTGTTGTTTTTCCTTTGTGTTGTTTCAGGTTAATCACTTGTTGAGGCGAAAGAAGCGAAAGTTGGAGCAGTGCAACGGAACTTCATCGACCACAGGATGACTGTTTAAGGAAATCAATTGTTGACCTGTCTTTGTTGTGACCAGACCCATCTAGGGCTAGAGGGGTTGCCTCTATCCGCAGAGGGAACACTTTCCTACATCACATAGAGATAAATTTCCCACATTATCAACAAAATGTTATTGCATGCTTGATCTATTTGTTACATTTTTTAGACATCTATTGCTATATAGTGCATGCCATATGAGGAATTTATAAGTCATTTTTTATTGGATAAGATCCAAACACATTTTATGATGAATGTTGTAAACTTTCTGCCAATAAAAGTATCTAGAATGGAAGCACAATGCACAAAATAATAGCACATAAAGCACATGAACTTAAAGAAAGTGAAACATAGAGTAAAGCACTTGAATGTAAAAAGACTGAAGTAGATAGTGGGAAATGCACAATACAAGGATCAACAAAAATAAAAGTGATGCAATTAGAGTTTATTTCCAAATTGATATATGAATATGTGAGAAAACTACAAAAAAACACTATGAAAAACTTGAGAGACAAATCAATGAAAGAAAAGCCATAAGGGAATAAAGGCTGTGTACATTCACTTTATACACTTTAATTGAACACACAAACCATGTTAGGAACTAAAAAAGACAAAATGTAACAAAATCAAGATCAATATAAATAAAGCATAATGTTACCACATCAAGAATAATACAAAGAAGTACTAGAAAGTTCAAGGACTATAGAGGAAAGAATGCAAGGTACAAGTTTAATGTAGAAATTTGGTAAACGAAACAAATAGTTGCATGGGAGTTTTAGCAGGTGGGTAAAATTACCAAATAAGCACATGCAAAGCTAAAAACACTACAAAAGCAATATGAGAATTTAAGAGAAATTTATGAAAAAGTATGGAGAATATAAGAAAGAAATCGACGAAGTTCTAAAATACAATGAGAATATTTAGAAAATGTTTAAGGAATTTGGTTATTATTTAAGAAAATTACAAAAGCAATATGGAAAATTTAAAAACCATAAATAAAACAAGTATATTAAGAAATGTTTAAGGATTTTTTTTAACAAAAAATGGTAATTAATACCATAAGGAGTTGTAGCAAAGTTGAACAACAAATAAGTACCAGAAAAATTCTTCCATGAAATAAAAATGATAATGCAAACGGATAGAATATGTTAAAAACAAAACCTCTTTTAAGAAAATTCTTGATACTATATACTCAATAAAAAGACATCTAATACAATTATTGATTTATACATAAATTCTAATGAAATACATGTTTGTTGATGACTTCTTCTTGTCTAGTACTAGTAGGGTGGGAATCTTGATTACTGAGGTCCATGACCTCCATCATTTGATGTCCTTTATCTTCTTCTTTTAAGTCTACTTTAGTTGAGTTTAATGACAATTTATAAATATAGGCAACTGAGTATGAGGCTTTATTAAGATTGCAAACCAAATTTCTTAACATGGAGCACCATACTTCTAATAATTGGATTTGTTACTTCCATTGAACTAAGGCATCCATGTCCAAAGCTTTCTAAGATATACAATGATGTTCATTCTCATAAAATGTGGTGGTTACTAAGAAATTGAGATTTTATTGTTATCAATAAATTTCACATGTTTGTGGAGCAATTTATGAAAATTTTGAGCTTCCTTGATGTCAATCTTTAGGAACTATTGCCCAATCAACGAGGAGTTCAAAATAGTCCAAGAATTTGATGCCTAGAGAAAAACCTTTATATTCTCATTAAACTATTGTTGTAAATCCCCACATGAAGGGCAGATGAGGGATGGTCCATGAATTCTAGCTCCTAAACATTAATAAAAAACCACCATAAATCCCAAAAGAAACCTAATATCATGAGTACCAAGAACCCAAGACACCATTTAAAACAATAGGATTCCAAAACATAACATTAATAGGGCACTACAAGAAACTAGCACCCTTTGCACCATATAAAACTCCAAACCTTATACGAAACTCAGTATGTAATTCTCACAAGGAAGGCACATATGTTAAGAGCTAATTTCCAATGAGCTTTGTCATCAAAACCACCAACAAACTATGCCATTATCTAACCTAAGTCCTAAGATGTCACACAAAAGGAATCAAAATACTAGCTAAGAATTAAGTCTAACATGTGTGAGGTTGGTGGATAAGTCCCTTTGGTATCTCATGACATTGAAAGTATCGTGACATGTATTGATTGTTAAAGACATGGCATGCCTTCATGTCCGATAAAACATAAATGATTCTAGGGGATGACTTGAACATATAGACTTGGAATTTTTCATAAGGACCCCTTCATTGTGTTAGTGTCAGTCTTTCCAGCCTTCCTCCAGTGATCAAATGTGCTCTTACAAAGTGATTTTGAAGTGTCAAGGTCAAATTTTGTCATTTCAAAGAGTTTTCAAGCAAAATTTGGTCACTAGGCATTAGTTCTAGGGTTTGTTTTCACTCCTTCTAAAGTTGTCCAAATGGCATTCCATGTCATCATTCAGCTGAGTCTATCATCATTCATAGGGTTTTCATTATCATGTCAGTGTCTAATGAGTCATTTTACACCTTGTTCATGCTTCAGTTGTGCCTTGGCAAGTTCAT